>BPTQ01000008.1:43874697-44178790 GCA_019973895.1 Chrysanthemum seticuspe
CTTCTATAGTTATCTCTTCAATTTCTTGAGATTCACCCGCTAAGCAACTATATTGATTGTTATCTTCTGATAAAGTCTTCATAGAAGAGTCAGACACTTGATATTCAAAATTCTTTATTAAATCCGTCTTCATTTCATGAAGATATGCTTCCAAGATTTCTTCTTTAGAGAGACTTTCTTTGCCTTGATTTTTTAATTTATCAACAATTTGTTGATAAGGTGTAGGTGTAGAGCTGCTCTTGTTTTTAAATTCATTTTGAGATTTGTATTTCTCAATTGCTTGCTTTATTAAATCAATAGTATCTTTGGAGTTTATTTCTCCAGTCTCTATGTTTTTATAAATCATCTTCTTCCCAAATTTTGTAAAAAATGTCCTTTGAATATGAGGAATTTGATCAGAAGCATAATTTACTTCTGGAGCCCATTTCCATATCCATGGGATAGAAAATTCTATAAAGAAATGTAAAGAGGGTAAAACCTCTTTGGCACCATTGGTTTTCTCCAAAGCATCTATAAGTCTTGGGGAATTATTAACCCATTCAACATATAAACCCTTAAAAGGTTCTGGCAAAATTTGAATTGATGGACCATATGACTGCCACCAATGTATAAACCAATTAGGAAGTGGTTTATTATAAACTTTTGAACAAATTTTAAAAAACCAAGAATGTTTTTTTTTAGGATTAATATATAAAAAAGTTTTATGAAAACTTTCAACATAATCCCAGTAATTATATTTTACTGCAATTTTTTGAATAGGATGTATAAACTCCTTCTCTTTCATGGTACTCAAACCCCATTCATCTGCAGATATTACCTGCTTTATAGTAACTTTGCTGAAATTATAAATCGAACTATTTGGTCAGTAAAATGTCTAACCTCAATTGATCCTGTAAAAATGAGTATATTCTCATAATATGATCTTGATTTGTAAGCATAGGCTGCACATGGAATATTGTCAAGATATCTTGACATTAGAATCCAAGGATCATTTCCAGATTCAAAGTATCTCATAACATCTTGATATTCAACAAATATGATTTTCTCCTTATGTGGATATTGGCAAAATTCTTGAGGATCATCATTATCCTCTTCTGTAACAGCATTGACATAAGAAGGAGTATTTTCTTTCTTGTTTTTTTTGAATTCCAAAAATTCTCCATATAAAGGATCATTTGGACTTGGCATTGATGCTGATGATGATGATTCAGCAATGTTACTGGCTATTAGCCTTCTGTTTCCATGTTGGCCAATATATTATTGGATCCTGTTCTGCCACCACCTCTATATAAGTGGCTTCCTCTTCCTCCTCTTCCTCGAGGAATCATTTCTGCAAATATTCACGAGTTAAGAAATCAGGAAGAATATTATCTTTCCCTTTCTTATATTCAACTAGCTTCATAGCCCGCCCGATTGGGCGGGCTAGCTTCATGATAACACATGATGAAATCTGAATATGTATGTAAAAACAAACAATGTAATATATATTGAAAAATATAATGAATCTGTTTTTTGAATAAAATAAATGCTACTTATTCAAATACGAAATAAAAGTTCTTTGTACACGACGTTTGTTGTGAAGTTTGTGTAGTTATTATGACACTTTTAATCACTTCATGCTCTTGACCACAAAAACTTGCACGTAAAGTTGTCCGAGTGAATTGTGTTCGGGTGGGTTAAGTAGAAGCAAAATTTGTTGCAATTTTAATAGATTATCTTAAATAGACTATATATCAACTTACACGTATAACCTATTACAATTTGATTTTGAAAGGTGAGATATGAATTGTTTAATGAAAAAATGGACTGCAAACTCTAACTGTGGTAAACAATAAAACTATGTCATTCTAAATGTTTCCTATGCACGGCCTCGTCCAATATGAGTGATGTCAACTAAAACCGAGCTAAAAATTCTTGAATCCTAACAACTGTCTTAAACGTTAAATACAACATTACTATTTAAGTCGACTATTTGGTCAAACTTGAATACATTCAAAGAATTGATAAAAATACATTTGCATATAAGATCTTACATCTTACCAAATAGATACATTATTCAAAACTTTCAAAAACATGTCCTATGATAAGCTTCAACTCTTTTATATGTCCACAAATTTACAACAAACTAAATCATTACATTCCACAGCTATTTTTTTCAGACTTTTTAAACGTGCATATTTGTCTCCCTTACTTAGCAACTTTTTTTACGGTTGGTGACCGCTTCACTTTAATACTCATAGGTTGACTCCGACACAATTGCATTGGTACTTAGCACTCTTGAATCTACAAAAACAAACACGCTACTTAGCTTGACAATGAATGACTAATCCAATCTACAGAAAAATTGAATAATTTAATGCCTACTAATGAAGTGTAACAAAATATTTAAAAAAAACCGAACCTACCTAGCTTCACCAACATTCATAAAATGCGGTGGATGGGTAAATTTCTTCTTCTTCTGAACTTCCCTACCTTCCTGAAATTGGACGCAAGAACACTTTCAACGATGGTCAACTACTTATTGGCTATTTATACGTGTCTTTGCAAGCATATAGTCACTTAGATGTAAAGGCGGAACATTTCAAACCATTAACTTCTAAATTAGGTCGATTCATGTCATCTTCAATATGTAAAGTCAACCTTCAGCTTGAGAGCAAACAGGTCAAAAAAAGCCCAAAGTATATTTTAATCCCACAAACCTCTTAAAACAGTTAACTTACCTCGAAAAAAACTACAATCACATGAATATCTAACTTCGCTAACATATATGACACACTAATTACACATGGAAAAAGTTCAAATAAATATGTGTTTCGGGTTGACCGAATACCAAAGAATTGCCCATTTTAACCGGATACCCATCCCTATTGTATACTCCACTGATATGTATTGTGTTGGAGAATTTACAATCAACAAAAAACAATCTGTAATGAGAACTAACATTAAGCATTGCACACATTTTTGTATTAAGAATAAGCTTACATTTCTACCCAATTCAAATATCTAATGAGATGGAAACTGAAAACAAATGGCTAATAGCCCAACAGGATGGAATCATGTCCTACAACCCTTATGTAGTTATGTCAAAGATTAGAATCTTGCTGCCTATTATTTCAAGTCTTCTTTTTATTATTATCCAAATTTAAGCTAAATATAAAAATTAGAAAGAATTTGCAGATTAACAGTACAAAATTAGATAACTAAAGAATGTAAAAGTCCTATACATGGTCAATACAGCGAGGTACTGAAATAGAAGACAAAATAGACATACCAATTTGTTTGCCAAGCCTGTAAGTCAATCCTTGGAATTAACCTACAAGAGAAGAGGCTTGAGTTAATTGACTAATCCCCATCAAGAAGAAAGAATAAAGGCTATTACCTTTAAAAGTTCCTCTTTGTATGTTCTAATCTTTATTCTGACCCAAGTGTCCCTTGAGATATCAATTGCTTTGCTCTCTCAACTGACATAACACTTGTCATTTCCTTTATAAGGACCAACAAAATATTGCCACCGGCAAATATATTAGGTATACCCTTGCAAGCCTGAAAAAGGAATCATATATACATTCTCATAAAATTTCTTATCAATACAGCCAACAGATATGATTATGTGATCTAAAAATGCAACTCTCTACCATGGGTTTCTTTATGTGCTTCAATGTAGATATAATTCTTCAAATGCTCAAGGACAAACAACCACCTATATCTCATGGCCAATCTAGCACATAAAGAAAATATTAGATAATCAATGCACTAACTCTCCATATGAAGATAATGCGGGTGGCAAGATAGGCATCATAAGAAACGGGTTACAACAATTACTTGTTGACTTGTTCTAGTATTTCTGATAGCAACTAATGTATCTCCATAACAGATGCCATAGATGATGAGGGATAGGGCCTAGCGGGCCAATAATTGAAGGCTGCAGAGGAATATTTATGTGAGTTACAGAAATTCATGATTGAATAAAATGTAAATGAAAGGTCAAGCAATTTACTTATGGTGACTCTTAAGCATCCGTAGCATACACTGTCCATCTCCATTTGCAAATATAATAAACCTTAATTTAGGTCTTGCCTGAAACAAATGTAAGAGTTCAAAAATAATGCTTTAAAATGCAAGTGTATATCATATCCATAAGAATACAACCACAAATAAATGGAACATCAGATACATAGACTATATTTCATTCAAAAAAAGATACGTAGATTATATCAACTCAAACGTGTTCCTTTTTTAGCCATTTTTAGCTTTCATATTTTCTTCCGGAGAATATCAGTCAAGACCTTGAATAAAAGCTTACTTGGTTAGACATATGTTATTCCTTTTAGCATATGTACACTTTTTCAGATTTAGAGGTCTTATAATTTTGTGTTAGATTGTTTTTATCAGTCCATCATCTCCCAGAAAAAGAGGTGCTTCATGTTCCTTAAACAATGTATTTTTCCTCTTTTAATGCATTCAGAATGATAGATAAAGCTAACCAAATAATTAAAAAATAAAAAATAAAATAAAAAATTGTTTGATATATGAACATAACAAACAGTTCATAATATATCAAAAGATTTTTACTTGAACATTTCATCAATCAGTTGGTTTGCATAAAAAGATAACACATAGCCACAATAGGTATAATTCAAAGTAGAACCCCAACATTTCAATTAAAATAACTGTTAAGTTTTACAAAAAGTTAGAGTTCATAACAAAACAAAAATTGGAGAAATTCATATACAAACCAACCATAACCTTCATGGTAAACACTGAGCAAAATTGAACATACCTTATACCAAATCAATCGACAGTGGTGGGAAAAACCCCTCTAAACCGAGCCAAAATAATCATCATCCAAGAATTAGGGTACGAAATCTGGAAATCCCTGCAATGAAGAATGATCAATGCGTCAAAAACAGTTTATATATGAAAAGGTAAAAAAGATATCTGACTAATTTGTTAAGAATCAAGCGTACCTGTGGGAATAGATGTAGAAATATGAGATAGATTAAAGAGGACATGCCAAAAAAGATAAAATAAAGATGGAATGAATTGATTGTTTGTTATTGATCGAGAAGAAATGGCTTACTTTTAGGTGAGGCGTTTAAATGAACTTTGAAAAACACGGTTACAGTTACCATTGTTTGACCAACATTGAATAGGAATTTAATTTAGGAGCGATTGAGTAAGGATTCTGTTTTGATAGTTTGTTTTGTGGGAAGATGGTAAGTATTTTACTGAATATTACTTTGGGACAGGGCCTTTGAATCACAACTTGTGGCTTGCGCCACCGGTTGAGTGGCTTGTGTGTGGTTGTTTAGACCCGAGTTCGAATCTTGCAACTTACAAATTTTTTTTAAAAAAGTAGCCGGATGTTGCCTCCATGTAAGCATTTCCATGTCATCAAAGAAGCTCCATGTCATCATTATAGTGCCATGTAAGCATTAGTGACGTGTCATGCTTAGTCCCATATATATGTATATATTGTGAAATCAAATGGCTCTAATTGAGCCTGCCATCTAGCAAACATTTGCTTAGAGACATCATGTTTAAAGTCTTTAATAAACATAAATTTAGCTGCTTGACAATCTGTCTTAATTATAAAATGTTGATTATATAAATCATCTTGAAATTTTAAAACACATTTAATAATAGAAAGAATTTCTTTCGCCACAGTAGCATAATTTTTCTGGGCATTATTCCATTTTCCATAATGAAATCTAACTAAATATTCTTGTTTAGATTCTGGATGAATCTGTTTTAAAATTCCTCCGTATCCTATATCAGAGGCATCTGTTTCTATAACTTTCTTCCAATTAGGATTAGCAAGAGATAAACAAGGAAGACTTGAAACTTTCGTTTTAATTATTTGAATTGCTTGAGTATGACTATCAGTCCATGGTAAAGGAATCTTTTTTAATCTATCATATAAAATAGCTGTGTCTTTAGCTAAATCTTTATAAAAAGATGAAATATAATTTAAACTTCACAAAAACCTTTGTAATTGAGTTTTATCAAGAATTGCATCTGGAAATTTAGATGCAAATTCTATACTTCTATTAATAGGAATAATCTGGCCTTTTTCAATATTATGACCTAAAAATCTAACTTTAGGTTGAAAAATCATAATTTTGGTTTTGAAATAACCAAACCATTATTAATTATGATTTTTTCAAATATATCTAAATGTTTAAAATGTGTTTCAATATTTTTTTGAAAACACTAAAATATCATCAATATAAACAATAATAAAATCACTATAAGGATTGAAAATATCATTCATAATATTTTGAAATTCTGATGGTGCATTTTTAAGACCAAAAGGCATGACATTCCATTCATATTGTCCAAATGGGACATTAAAAGCAGTTTTATATCTGTCTTTTTCATTTATTTGAATTTGCCAATATCCTGATTTCAAATCAAATTTTGAAAATATTATAGCATCATGTAATCTATCTAATAAGTCCTTTTTATTAGGAATAGGATATCTAATCCATTTTAAAACTTTATTAAGAGGTTTGTAATTAATGACTAGTCTAGGAACTCCTCTTTCTTGCTCTGCATGTTTATTAACATAAAAAGCAGTACAAGACCATTGAGACTTTGAAGGTTTTATTAACCCTTTCTGTAATAAAGAAGCTATCTATTTTTTTACATAAATCCAAATATTCAGAATTCATTTGACAAGGTCTAGCCTTGGTAGGAATTTTATTTTCAGAAAATCCTTCCTCATAAGGAAGACTGACAATATGCTTTTTCCTATCCCAAAAAGCGTTTGGATGATCATTACAAATTTTTAAAGAGAATTTGTTTAATAACATTTGTATTTTTTCCTTTAATTTAGGATTATCTAATTTTTCTTCAATAGTAAAGATATTAACTTCTTCTTTAAGAAAATAAATTTGTTTATTTTTTGCTCTTATCTGGTCTTGAATTTCTGAAAGCATTTTTGTAACCGGTTGAGTTATGAACTCAAATGTTATTTCTTTATTATTAAAGGTTCCAGTAATTCCTTTTTTATCAACTTTTCTTAGAGGAAATATTTTATTTATAAAAGGTGTTCCTAAAATCATCTGATTAGACATATTTTTTATTAAAACAAAACTTGTAGAGATGCAAACTTTATCTTGACATATTTTTGCCTTTTGTAATTTATAATTAATATGCATTTTTTCACCACTAACTATACTAATAGAGGGGATGTTTTATCAAAATATTTTGTTGGGATTAGCCCTTCTTTAACACAATTTAAATCTGCTCCAATATCAATTAAAGCAATAAATTCTTGAGTATAATTATTATCTATTAGTAAAATAATTTTTACCCACCATTTTTGAGAAGTAATCATCTCTAAAGTTTGAAGAAAAACTTCTTCATTATCAGGGACAATATCATTCCTTTTATCTATAGATATTTTTCCTTTTTCTAATTTAGACATTCTATCATCCAAATTTTTATTACTAGTTTTTAATTTACTAATTTCTTGTTTTAAATTATTAATCTCATGAGGTAAACTTTGAGTATTAACAGGCTTATCATTTTTTTGTCTTTCTTGAAGCATTCTATTAACTTCTACCATAGAATATGGAGAATCATCTTGATTCACAATATTTTTACTTATTTCACCATCTGGTTTACAAAGTTGACTAATAATTTTAGCTCTAATATCATCGTCTTTTATTAATTTTAAAAGATCTAATGTTTCATTTGTTAAAACATTTATTTTTAAATCTTCAAATTGAGATTGGATTTTATAAATATCCATTTCAATATTCTCATCTTTATGAAAATCATCATTTTCAGAAATAAAATCTTCTTCTTTTAGACAATAACAATTATTTTCTTGCTCAGAAAATGAACTTTCTGAATCAGAATAATTATCTTCTGATTCTGAGTTTAAAAGAATTTTCTTTAAACCATCCTTAATTTCTTCATCTATATTAAGATTATTAATTTTTTTCTTCACCCTGCATTTATTAGCAAAATGACCAATTTTTCCACATTTAAAACATGTAATTGGTTTAGAATCATTTTTAAATTGTTTTCTTCTAAACCTTTTTTCATCCCGTCTTTTATATTTAGGAGATTTTTTATATTCAGAAAAAATTCTTTTCTTTGAAAATCTATAATTTTTCTTATCATAAGAGGTTGAACAATTCATACCAAATTGATCACAAAATTGACCCAATTGTTTTCTTTCATTCAAATTATGGGTCTTAATTTGTTGATTTAATTTTATTTCATTGCATAAAGCT
The DNA here is from genome assembly GCA_019973895.1 of Chrysanthemum seticuspe. Lineage (NCBI taxonomy): Eukaryota > Viridiplantae > Streptophyta > Magnoliopsida > Asterales > Asteraceae > Chrysanthemum > Chrysanthemum seticuspe. Next base: position 43,882,947 of record BPTQ01000008.1, read on the forward strand.
AATCCTTCTTGGAAACAAGTTCCTATTAATTTACCATAAGTAAATGATCCATAATTTATATTAATATCATTTTTTCTCATAGTATTTCTAATTCTTTCAGCAAATAAATTTGGTAAACCATCTATAAATTTAGATTTCCAATGAGCATTATTTGAATCAGGGAGCTCCATAACCCTGCTTAGAAAAGTATCTTTATACCATCTAAAAGAAGTTAAAGTAGGACATTTTAATCCATTTAAAAGAGTTCTAATATTTTCTGAATTATCCAACCATCTTCCAGTAAAATGCTCAATTATATTAACAATTAAAGTATAAACAGCATTAGAAACTTAAGAACCATTTTCTGTTTTTACAGTATTAAGAACCTCTTTTTGATCTTCACTGGAAAGATAATTATCCCACCATCCTTTTAATTGACCAGTAAAACCTGCTACAATCATTTTAGCTACCGTTTTATCATCATTACCATTATTTTTAGCTATAGTGCAATACATCATCATACGATGTACTAAACTATAAGTTTGCCTTTCAGTATAACCATCTATATTCCATTCATAAATATTTTTCCCACTGTAACTATTATTAATAATATATTCAGTTTCCTCATGTAAAACATCTTGAGGAGTGGGCCTAGGATAATAATATTTCCTTTGAGAAGGTTTATTGGCATATTTTCTAGTATACCTTTCCATTTTATTAATTTCATCATTAATTTTATCTCTGTATTCTTCATCAGACATATTATCATCATCAACCATAACATTTAAATTTAAAGTTTTAAATTGATTTTCTATTAATTTTTCTAATTCAGAAGTAGATTTTAATTTAAAATCTGTAATATCAGGAGGAGGTTGAATACTTGCAGTAGCTTGTGAACTACTTGCTTCTTTATTTTCTTCATTTATATTTTGCTTATTTTTTAACTGGTTTATTTGAGATAAAAGAGTTTCAACTCTTTTATGGATGGAAAAAATTTGTTCTCCTAAGACCACTAAGTAAATATTTGTAAAATTATTTTGTTGTAAAATTTGATTTACATGATTTGTCATTATGGACAAAGTATCATTTTCAAATAATTTTTGAAAAGCTGCAAAATGTAAATTTACATTTTCTTTCTGTATTTGAAAAGGTTTTTGAGGTGGAAATATTCCTTTTTCAATCTGACCAGTTATGAGTTTATAATCTCTTTCTAAAACTGAAATATAATTTATAAGGTAATTATTAATAAACCATGGAACAAAATAGATGATTTTATTAACTTCTGATAAATGACTATAAAATTTTTCTTGGATATCTTTTAATTCTGTAGTAGAAAAAGTTAAAAAAAAACCATTTTCTAAAAGGTATCCATTTTTCTAATTTAAATTCTTTATATATATGTATATATATATATATATACACATATACATATATATATATATATATATATATATATATATATATATATATATATATATATATATATATATATATGATATATATGTATACATATATATATATATATATATATATATATATGATATATATGTATACATATATATATATATATATATATATATATATATATATATATATATATAGTGAAGGGTTATTTTCATATATATATATATATGATATATATGTATACATATATATATATATATATATATATATATATATATATGATATATATGTAATATATATATATATATATATATATATATATATATATATATATATATATATATATATATATATATAGTGAAGGGTTATTTTCAGAACCAAAAAAAATGCGAGAACTGCGAGAACCAATCTCAGCCATTAAATATTTGATCAATGGATGAAAACACTTGTGGCATTTTTGTAATAAACTATAAGATTAGTAGCTATTCTAAAAAAGCAGGAAGGGCATTATTGGTATTTAGTACCTAAATTATCATTGAAACCGTCCCTTATTATTTCATTTAAAATACCCAATTTTTAAGGATCTCACCCACAAACAAAACCTAGCCATCACTTTTACAGCCTCCATCTCCAAATTCAGATCTAGAACTGAGATTCATCCATGTAAATTTTTTTTCAGTTGAAAAGAAAATCACGAAAACAACACCATAACATCAATCTCTTCAATTGAAAAAAAGACTCCGAAAATAAAGCGATGTCGTCAATTTCTCGTCTTCATCAAATTCAAATTGCATTAGTTGCATTGGTTCTACTTGTCAGTAAACTAATTGGGTATTATCAGGCTCTGGATTTAAGATATTAGTTTCGTGTATTTGGCAACATTGTTTGGAGATTGAAGAAAGTTTTGTGGTATACGCTTCAGGATTGCAACTAGTTGATGCTCAACATGTAAGTAGACTTTTCATATACTTGCTTTATTTTCATTTACTATTACATGTTAAGAGTAATTTTAGTTTGCCTATTAGTTTTTGTTGATTGTATGCTCAGTTGTTGATTGTATTCTTGTCAAAGGGGCATGTTTGGTTGCTTTTTTTTATGTCAAGTCGTCAAAACAGGTTGTCTGGTTCATGTCTTATGATGTCAAAACAGGCCGTTTGGCTGTTGTTTTATTACTATTAAAAAAAAGTTGTTTGGTTGGGTTTTTCGCTGTCAAAACAGGGTGATTTGGTGTTTCTTTTTTGCTGTCAAATTTTTTTTTGTTCTTTCATTATGTTAGGCAAACAGACGATGAAGAGGAAATATGCATATATTGTTCAAGACGCGTGTATCTAACAAAGAATTTGACTAGGGTTGCACATGTATTTACGTATGAACACAAGAATTTGAGAAGGGGTGCACATGTGTTTATGTCTTGAACTCGGATATTTGAAACAAATGCACATGTATGACGTCTAAAAACAAGGAATATTGGTGTCAAAAACATGTTCTATGCAAAACTAATATAAAAAAATTACTCGTGTTCACTTTAAAAGCCACTACACGTAAGATCAGTTAATGAACCATAAATGTGAATAATTGTGACCAGGTATACATGTGCATAGGCACCATTATTTGGGTAGATATGTTATATGATAGTTTGTATTTCAAAAAGAATAGCTTGCGATTAATTGTTCATATATCTTATGCTTGTTTATTTAACACTAATAGCTTATAATTAAGTGTGCATATGTGTTCTCCTATATTACGCATATATGTGACACTATTTGTTATGATTAAATTGTATCATTTGTTATAGAAAATGATTGTGCACATGCGTTTTGTTTTATGTTTTTTTCTTTTAATCAATGGTTCAAAATATGCTTAACCTTATAAACTCAAAATACACATGTACCTACTATCATATCAATGGTGTTTAATAATAAATGTGTTTGAACCTCTCTTCAAAGTTTGTAACAAATTGTGTGTGAATCTCGTTTGAATTTTGTAGGTGTTTACATGGATAATAAATTTAGAGTGAATGCTTTAGTAGTTTCAGCCTTGAACATGTTTGGTAAAGATGAAGGCGATGACTGATGAAAAAAGTGCACATGTGTTTTGAATAAGTATGGCGAGAAGTTAACCATGATAAAGAGATAAAGATACAAGTGTCGAAATGAGATACATGTGCACAAACTTGAATACATATATACAAGTGCGTATATATGCGTTTGTATGCTTTGGACATGATTGGTAACGATGAGGATGGAGATTATTATAAAAAGTGCACACGTGTTTTGAGAAATGCATATGTGTTTTTATCATGTTTCTGTCTTAGCGAGCTAGCTGTAATTGTAATAATTTTGAATGGGATGAATTTCATATCCCCTCTTCTTTTCATAAATAATGTAAACACAAAGTCTCTTACGGCTTAAAGCAGATGATAGTAAGATTTATACATAATGCACCTATGCGTACTAAAGATCTAGCTCGAATGCACAAATGTATTTTAGCTTTTTTACATTGCTTGTTAAAAAGTTGATCCAGGATACCAATTTTATAATAGCAATAATAATTCAAGTGAACTTTTTAAATATTTAAATCAAGTGCATAATGAAAAATTAATATACGCACAAAAACAACACATATATCAAAATATGTTCCATGAATTGTGGAGTTTTCCAAAAAAAATTCCTAAAATTTAGGAACTAAAAAAAACGTTTTTTAACTAAAAAATTAAAAAAGAAAACAAAAAAGTAATTTTACCATTATACCCTTTTAAATTAATTAATAAAAATTAATATTCAAAAAAATCTGATTGGTTGATGTTGGTTCTCGCAGTTCTCGCAATTTATTTGGTTCTGAAAAGAATCTCACCCTATATATATATATATATATATATACATATACATACATGTATACATATATATATATATATACATACATGTATATATATACATACATGTATATATATACATACATGTATATATATACATACATGTATATATATTTACATATACATATATATATACATATATATGTATATATCTATATGTATATTTATATATATATACATACATATATATATATACATACATATATATATATATATATATATATATATATATATATATATATATATATATATATATATATATATATATATTATATATATATATATATATATATATATATATATATATATATATATATATATATATATATATATATATATAGGGAAGGGTTCTTTTCAGAACCAAGAAAAGGTCGAGAACTGCGAGAACCAGCATTAATCAATCAGATTTTTTTTAATATTTATTTTTATTATTTAATTCAAAAGGTTATAATAGTAAAATTACATTTTTTTTATTTTCTTTTTGAATTCTTTTATTAAAAACGTTTTCTTAATTCCTAAATTTGAAATTTTTTTTTTTTTTTTTTTTTTTTTTTTTTTAGAGTTTATTTTTTTTTTTTTTTTTTTTTTTTTTTTTTAAGCATATATGATTTCAAAAAGTAAGTTGCATATGTGTTTTTTTCTTATTATATAAATTTACGTGTATTTTTAGTGTTAATTGCTTAAACCTCTAATATGTTTTGGTCATAAATATTTACACAAATGCATGAAATGACAAACAGAAATATTTTACATGTACCATATACAACAAAAACACTATACCCAAAATCTAAAATTATGTGATATACAATTCAAATACAAAAGTCTAGAAGTAAAAAATAAATGAAAGTTTCGTTGATGTATAGCCGTCTCTAATCCTCAACACTAGAAGATTTGGTTTTTTCGTATGTGCACATGTATTTTTCTCTCATTAGAGATTCTCAGTTTCTTTGTATGTATATGTGCACTTGAGTTCATCCATATGTCCTTATATATGCGTACTCAAGTTAGTTTATTTGCACTTGTATCTACCGCATGCACTTGTGTCTTTACTCTTTATTTCTTTATCATAACTATCTTCTCGACAGATAGTATGTACCAAACACATGTGCACTCTTCACGTCGCTCATCATACTAATACCTGTAACCAAAACCAATTAATAAACGAACTGTTTAATCATAGCAACTAACTTAACACATATGCAGAATGTATTTCTGACTTGTGCACTCAAGACCATATTATTGACTTATTTGACAAATTAGTACAACCTTAAAATACAAAACACAAGTGCACCCTTGAATTAGAACTAAACACAAAACATTCTTATATCAAAACTAAAAACATATATGGACTTTTAATACATTTAAACTCCGAAAATGTAAAAACACATATGCACAGAAGGTATAAAATTCACCATAAACTTTAAAAACATGTATGCACTCTCAATAACACATATGCACACTCCTTTTTGTTGATCTTGTATCAACCATAAAAAATATATGCATTTCAATAACTATATTTTTTTGCAAAAAAAAACAACTACTCTGTTGACGACCGATAGTGTTTGAATATGTGTTCACCGTGTTTCTTTTTTAACAACTTCAGTAATTTAATCTTTTAATCCTACTTATCCAAAACAATTAATAAAAAAAACCCATAAAACAAGACTACCCCACTGTCAAAGCTATTCAAAAATTTCTCATGCACATTATTTTAGCACTATCATTTTCTCCATAAACAATTACCCCACTTTCAAAGCTTGGCCAAATAATAATCCGAGAGTAATAATTCATATGCAAATTAATAATACAAGATCCAACCATTTCTTAAAGACATATTAATACAAGATGTAGGTATTTTTGTATGACAACCTAGTGTGACTATCAGTTTCTTAACTTGTACACAGTATCTATTACAAATTGCAACGTTGGGCTACAGCAACTTTTTGCAAGAATGATGTCTTTTCTAAATAAAAAATACTTTTGAATAGATGTAAAAACACAAATATTTCAAGGTCACATGCTTTTACAAAATTAAATATTGGCTCACCTCATATGAAAAGTCCTTGAAAGGTTGAAAGTGTGCTTGAAATTTACTATAGGCCTATAGTGGATTTGATCCAATAACCAATAAATAACCGATAACAAGTTCACTTGTAGCAAATGAATGTGAAGCAGTAAAGTAAACAACCTTTGTCATCCAACATTCATAATAGCATATTGTTAGTCAAACTTATAGGTGTAAAAAGAAAACAGATGCTAAAGACGACAAAATGAGCATTGGACTCAAACCTTTGAGTTTTCCAAACCCAATGTCCTCGTAAACATTGTAATCGGATAATAGATCTCGCAAAGATTCCTATAAGATAAAAAGAATAGTCAAAATTGTTACTATTACATTTCTTGATAGGAAACATAGAATAAATTTTGTTGCAATTATACTAATAGAAAAAGATCATTTCTGAACAGCGAATCCCATATCAACATCATCTTCAGCCGTGATAGCCATTACAAATTGATCGTGTCCGTATGTGTTTATTACAGGTATATTATAGTGGACACGTGAAGGTGGCGGCTAGGGTTCTTGAGGGGAATAACAATGAAAAGTGAGAGAGACTTGTGAAAAAGAATGAAACATACAGGCTTTAGGAAACGGTTTTGGTTAAGATCCTAATTTTATGGATGAATTAAATTACCATTTTGCCCCCAATTTAAACTTTTCATTCAAATTAAATTATTTATATTTTCAAAAATGCCATTTTGCATTAACATGATGTACATTATGCATTATCAGAAGTAAAAAGGTGGTTCTCGCGGTTCTCGACTTTTTTTTAGTTCTGAAAATAACCCTACACTATATGTATATATATATGATATATATATATATATATATATATACATATATATATATATATATATATATATATATGTATATATATATATATATATATCATATATATACATATATATATATATATATAGATATATATATATATATAGATATATATATAGATATATATATATATATATATATATATATATATATATATACATACATATATATATATATATATCATATATATATATATATATATATATATATATATATATATATATATATATATATATATATATATATGTATGTATATAGATATATATATACATGTATATATATCTATATACATACATATATATATATATATATATATATATATATATATATATATATATATATATGTATACATATATATATATATATCATATATATATATATATATGTATGTATATATATATACATATATATATACATACATATATATATATATATATATGTATGTATATATGTATACATATATATATATATATATGATATATATATGTATATATATATATATATATATATATATATATATATATATATATATATATATATATATATATATATATACATGTACATACATGTATACATATACCAATTCTGGATGGATCGTTATAATTTAAATTTAAGTATGTTTTAATAAGGTATAAACTTTATTAATTAAACATCTTATATAATAGTAAATTAAGTTTAAACATTGTATTATAAAAACTATAATCTTCAATATAAAAATTATAATATTAAGAAAGAATATTTCACTTGTAATTAATAATTTGTCAATATCAATTGATAAAACTTTAATATTAATAAATAATATTTTGCCTATAATAAAAATTTTCTCAACTAATTTAAACATAACAAAGAATTATAAAATGATACCTTTATTATTTGTTTCTGAATTATTACAAGGAGATTCAGAGATTACAGGAGAGATATTCTGACATATAAGAGAACTTGGAGATATACAAATTTGGAAATCTAAGGTTTTTGAACATTGAGTAGTGGATAATATGATAGATTCTTTTTTCTTCATAAAAATGAAGCCTGCTTCAACTATGAGATTCCTTCCCCTTTTATACTTGAACTTCTCGGTTTTATTTATTGTGATGACTGCAAAACACCGGTTATTTTCTTTATTATTGTTGATGACTTACAAATGCCGGTAATATCTTCAATTATATCTTCCATTATAGATTACTTTCCAACTTTTATAAAGTCTCTTGTCTGCATATGAAAATAGTCAAAAAGGAGCTGCATTATCTTCCATAATGTAGGGACTACACCATCTTTACTTTGTCGGCCGATATCTTCAATTATCTTCATCTTTACTTTGTCGGCCAATATCTTCAATTATCTTTCAAACTTTTATAGAGCCTCCATATGACAATAAATGATTTCACTTTAATATATTTTACTTAAATATAAAGACTTGACACGTTTATGTTACATCTTTGATATAAAGATAAAACTTGAATATAACAGATTAACTTAAGAATTCAAAGTCATCGTCTTCATAAGGATCTTGAGAATCTTGATATAACTCCTCACTAGGAGTAGGAGATTTGCGAACTTCATCTAGAATCTTTTGGATTTCTTCTTTGGATTTACATTCTTGAATTCTTTTGATTGCATCTTCATCTGTATAAGACTTGTTTGAAATGGAAGGATTTGGACTTGATGATCTGACTAGATTATTATAATAATTTATAACTGCCCTTTCATCTGCTTGATCTTCAGAAACTGCACTCCACCACCTTGCACTGAATTCTCTGACCAAAAGAGGAGGAGAAACTCCTTCTGCATCTTGCTTTTTATAATTCCATGACATAATCCATGGAAGTCTGAATATAATCATAAACTGTAAAGTATATTCAAATGGAGGGATACTCTCTTGAGAAAAGACTGATTTATATTTTTGATATCCTTGTAAAATTCTTGGAGGGAAGATTTCCGGAATTCCTCCCATGTATCGGAACCATTGACGAACCATCTTGGATATTTATTTGGAAAAACTTCATTAAACCGAAAAAACCATGTATGACTATGATTTCTCAGAAAAAATGCTTTAGACCAAGCTTCCTGATAATCATAGTAATTATATGCTAGGTATTCTGGGAAACGGGTTAAAACTTTATTAATATAGGGTTTATTTCCCAGTCTTCTAAAGATAGCACTTTGAGAATTTTGACTTTGGTACTATTGATAAGGCCTTGAACTCGGATATCTTGAGTATGGAATAATTCTATAGAATTACTTTCTAACAAAATAGCTTCGTAATACTCTCTTGTTTGAAAATCAATGTTATAAAAATGAGTATTTTCTGGAAAAATGTATTTGATTAGAGAACCAAAACTTTGATTTAACTTTTCTTCTTCTTCTGGTTCAAGAATTTTCACGACTTGTCGATTTGGATTAATTTTGGGTTCTGGTTTATTAGGGTTTCTAGGCATATTAGAGGATGAGGCAACTGATGTATAAGAGTTTTGACTTGGAGATAAATTTGGCATATGTGCCAAGGCAGAATAGGATAATCTTGGAGATAACTGATTTGATGAGAATGGGGATAAGGATCTTCTTGGAGATTGACTTGAAGAAAATGGGGATAATGGTGCAAACTTATTTTGGTTATTCTGGGATATAATACTTGGAGATGTTGATGGAGATGATAATCGGGGCTTTGGTATAGGAACAAGAGGTTTCTTGTCATTTGAATTCATCCCTGTAAAAATTCTCTTGATAAGAAATCTGGGAGAGAATTAGCTTCTCCTTTTATAACCTCAATTTGAAAATCAAAATTACTGAGGATAGCTTGCCATCTGGCAAAAATTTGTTTTGAAATTAAATTTTTAACATCTTTTTCTAAAATATATTTTGCTGAAGAACAATCAACTCTTAACAAAAAAGGTTTCATATATAAATCATCTTCAAATTTTTGAATATTTAAAACTATACTTAATACTTCTTTTTTAACTATAGAATAATTCTTTTGAGTATCATTCCAAGATCCTGAGAAAAATCTTACTAATTGTTCTTTATCATTGTGTTTTAATTTTTGTTTTAGAATACCTCCATATCCGATATCACTTGCATCTGTTTCTACTATAAGACTTGCTTCTGGATTAGGTATAGTTAGACAAGGTAATTCTTTTATTTTATTTTTTATATGTTTAATTACTTGGGTATGTTTTTCTGACCATGGTTCAGGATTTTTCTTAAGTCTTTTATATAATGGTTTACATATACTTCCTAAATCCTTGAAAAAATCATGAATATAATTTAAACATCCTAAAAACTTTTGTAATTGTTTTTTATCTTTTATTTCATCTGAAAATCTATTTGAAAATTGTAAACTTCTTTCTATGGGTTTAATAGTTCCTTGAATTATATTATGACCTAAAAATCTTATCTCAGTTTGAAATAAAGTTATTTTGGTCGGAGAAACCGCTAAACCATTCTTGTATACAAGGTCATAAAATATATTTAAATGTTTAAAATGCTGGTCTATATTTTTTGAAAATATTAGAATATCATCAATATATACTATAGCAAAACTACTTATAGGAATAATTATATCATTCATTATATTTTGAAATTCTGAAGGAGCATTTTTTAAACCAAAAGGCATAACATTCCATTCGTAATGACCAAAAGGAACATTAAATCCTGTTTTATATCTATCTTTTTCATTTATTTGTATTTGCCAAAATCCTGATTTCATGTCAAATTTAGAAAATATTTTTGAATCATATAACCTTTTTAATAAATCCCTTTTATTTGGAATAGGGTATCTAATCCATTTTAATACTTTATTTAATGGTTTATAATTTATAACTAATCTTGGAGCTCCTCTTTCTATTTCAGCGCTATTCATAACATAAAAGGCTGAACAAGAGCAAGGAGATTTTGAAGGTCTTATAAGATTTTTATCTAATAAGTCTTGTATTTCTTTTCTACAATGTTGTACTAATTCTTGAGACATATGTATAGATTTAGATTTAGTAGGAATATCTTTTTCATCAAAATCTTTTATATAAGGTAAACTAACAATATGTTGTTTTCTTTTCCAAAAAGCATTTGGTATGGTAGCACACACATTATTTTTAAACTTTTCTTCTAATTGTTTTATTTTATTTTTTACAATATTATCTTGTAATTGATTTTCTATTCTTTTATCATTTATTTCATTTATCAAATATTCTATATGTTTCTTCTTATTATCAATAATATTTATTTCTTTAGTTACCATTGGTATAGCAAAGGGAAATAATATCTTTTTTCCTAGAATTTTTGTAGTTAAACCATTTTCATTTACTTTGAATGGGTATAATTGGGTTATAAAGGGTTGTCCTAAGATTAATTGAGAACCCATATTTTTAACTAATATTAAATTTGTTTTATAACAATAATTATTATTGCAAATATGAACATTTGATAATTTATATCCTATTTTTAATTTATCTCCCGTAACTCCAGATAGTCTTTGTGATGATTTTTCATAATATTTTACTGGAACTAAACCTTCTTGTATACAATTTAAATCTGCACCAGAATCAACTAAAGCAATTAGTGATAATTTATAATCATTATTTATTACTATATTTATTTTAATATACCATCTTTGTGTGCTAACACTTTGTATATTATTAATAGTTAAATTACTAGATGTTCCTGTATCTTTATCAATTTCTTTTCCTTTACTGGTTTCTAATATATTCATTCTTTGTTTTAATGTGGTTATTTCTGCTTTTATAGTTTTAATTTCTTCCTGTAATTCCGTAATTGTTATAGGTTTGGATTTCTCATTGAATCTTTTAAATATTTCCATGAGATTATAATCTTGTGTTTCTTCTATAGTATTGTTTTCTTTTATTTTTTCTTTTAATTTGTCTAGATACATTCTTTTTATTTCTTTGTCTTCTATTTTTTCCATTAATTCTATTAACATCTTAACTTCTTCACTATCATTAGTTATAGCATTTATTTTGTATTCACAAACACAATTTCCTAAACATTCACATTCTTCTGATTCATCATTATCACTTGATTCATTTTCTACTATATTTAAATCGTCTTCTTCATAATCAGATATATCAGATTCACTGGTTTCTTCATTTATTAATATTTTAAGAACTTGTTCTTTATATTCGTCTGGTATATTTAATTCATTTATTTTCTTTTTAGTATAACAATTTTTTGATATATGACCAGGTTTTCCGCATTTAAAACATGTAATTGTATCTTTATTATAGTTATATTTCTTATTCTTATTTTTATACTTATTATACTTTTCTTTCTTATTATCTTGTATATAACTTCTTTTAGTTTTTTCAAATCTTTTATATCTTTTTTCTTTTCTATATTTTTTATTGCTGGAGGATGGTAACTTTAAAGGTTCATATCCATATTGCTCACAGAAGTTTCCTAATTCATTTCTATTATTAATGCCTTCTCTTTTAATTTTAGCTTTTAGTTTTAAATCTGAGCATATAGCTAAACCTTCTTGATTAACATAATTTATAATTTCTCCATAAGTTAGTTCTTTATAAGGTATAGAATTATTAAAATCATTATTTAATTTGTTTCTTATTCTTTCAGCAAATAATTTAGGTAATCCTGCAATAAATCTTTCTTTCCAATATGCTTCTCTACAATCGGATCTAAGCATAACTTTTGATAAAAATACATCTTTATACCATCTAAAATCTTGTAATTTTCTACAATTTAGATTTAGTAGAATTGCAGCACTTCTCTCTTGATATGCTGATGGATTCCCCACAAAGTTCTTAAGGATAGCAAAAATTAAAGTACTAACTGAATCATTCATTTCTGTAGGGATTTGTTGATTGTTTTCAGTTTTTATAATAGTTTTCTTAGCATTAAAAATTATATGTTTTTCTTCTTCTGAAACATATGTATCCCACCATCCCTTTAATCCTCCTGTAAATCCACTTATTAGGGCTTTAAAAACTCTTTGTTCATCATCTTTATTATGTGATTTATAAGCATTAGATGCCATAGTCATCTCTTGTAAAAGGTTTATAATTTGATATTCTGAACATCCATCTATATTCCATTCATATATACAACTTCCATCATATCTAGATTGTACTAAAGTATGACGTTCTTCATATTATGTATATATATATATATATATATATATATATATATATATGTATATATATATATATATATATACATATACATACATGTATACATATATATATATACATACATGTATATATATACATACATGTATATATATTTACATATACATATATATATATATATATATATATATATATATATATATACATATATATAGGGGGCATTCTTGTGGTGACCGAGCTTAATGTAAAAACAATAAGAACCATTGTGAACCGTTGGATCATGCATTATGTAGCAAGATCAAATTTATTGAGATGAGTGGCTTTATTGTAATAAATAAGAAAACAAAGGGCTTTATGTACCAATTTAATATTACATTTATCAAAATATATTTGATTATGACCGGTCAATAAATCATATTAAACCCAAAAATCAGCTTCTACCCGCGATACTCTCCCTAGCTCCACCGGATTTGCAGCTGATTCAAATTAATTAGGTTGCTTGATACATTATCCCGTGATTGTATATAAATATAGGCTTATTATTGACGGAAGTGAAGTATCAATTCTAGGTCAAAATTTTTTTTGCTGATCCTAGAACTCAAAATCAAGAAGATGTTGAATGGTAAGTGATGCATTGTGTTTTTTTTGTGTTTCTTATCAAATAAATAAGTATTTTAAACATTAATTGTTGTTTTTTGTTCTCTTATTATTAGTCCGGCGAAGATGGAGGTTGTCTAATCGAAAGAGGCGATTTCAGGGGAGTGGTGATGTGGAAATTATAGATCTAAGAACCCCTCTAAATCATGGAAATGAAGAGGAGGAAGTGATAGATTTGACTACTCCAGAATGGGCGCATGTAGGAGAAGGTATGTAGCAATTATAAAAGTATTTATTTTATGAACAAATATGTTACTGATAAAAGGTGGTATGTGTTAATGGAATACAAAATGGTTGAATGTGCAGCAATATTAAAAAAAAAAAAAAAAAAAATGAGCTTATTTGATCAAGGTATAAAGATTAGCGCAAAATGTACACTAGCTTTGTTATGTTATTATGGGCAGAATGTTGGAAAAGACTATGTGTCATTAGGTGTTATTGCGTTATTTGTGAGATTGGTTACGTATTTGGTTAATACGTATCAGATAATGTGTATAATTATTGCCGATATGTGTTTAATTTTATTGTAATGCTTGCCTTTTTATGGTATTTGTTATCAGAATCTGTGAAGGATGAAGCAATTGAAAATGTAAATGTTGGACAACATATAACGGATAATTTGGAAGAAAATGTTGGAATAAAATTAGACAATTTGGAAAAAGTCAGGGGAGATGATGAACTGGATGCTGATGCAGCAGTAATTCGGAAAGGTAAAAAATAATTTGCATTAGATAAAAGTTATGATGACTGTAATATGTAGTTAAGTATGAAGGATTGTAACTAATGATTAATCAATGTGGCAGATAAACGTAAAGAACTTCACAAGAAATTGGCGGCACTTGTTGAAAAAAGAAAGGGAAAACAAGTTGAAAAAGGTGAAAGCTTGTTTAAGTATTCTTTGAATGTGGTTAATGCTTGTAAGTAATTAGTATGTAGTCTAATTTACAAGTACTTGAACCATCAGGTGAGCGGGCAGCACATAAGAGGAAATTGTTGAAATTAGGTGACAAGAAAAAACTTCAAAAAGATGGAAAGGTAAAAAATGTTTTAATTCAGTTTTAATATGTGGGTAAACAATGTAAAATCAAATTTTTTATTGGTGTGCTGAAAACGTGTAGCGGGTAAGGGAAAAAAGGGCCATAGAAGCAGATGAAGGAAGGAGAAAAATAGATGATGTTAGACATGGAGATATTGGAGGTAATTTGATTTTTTATTACATCCTAAGATAAATGGAGCTTTTCCGGTTAGTTTATTATGTATTAATGATACTTTTTTGATTGTGTGTAAACATATATGAATGAAGCAAATGAGGCTGGAGAGGCGGCAGACGATGATTTTGTTTCTAAGAAAAAATCAAAGAAGAGTAAAGGAATGGTGAATATGGGAAAAAAAGCTATTGCACACGCCAAAAAAGTTATAGGTAAAGTATTAGCTTACTGATATGGTTTTTTAGTGATTCATATATATCATATGCGGTTTTGTACTGATGCATAGCGTAATCTAATTGTAGATGATACGGGGGAAAATGTAGATGAAACTGATAAAGGGTGGGAAAAAGAAGCAGAAACACATAGCACAGGTTATGAATATAAGTATATTATATGAATTAAATGAAGCAATCAAAAGATGTCGGATAAATTTTATTTTGTGTTAACGGGCCTGTTTGTATTTTTTTGCGTGACAGATGATGTAAATGCAACAGTTAAAATAGGTACATGTAAAGCACGTTTAGAAAGGATTAAACAACGGAATCCGCCCAGGAACTTGTTTGAAGTTGTAAGACAACTATCAAATAGACAAAAACAAGCATTACGAGAAATAGGGTTTGGGGATCTAATCGAGTATAAGATAAAGGATGTACCAACCAAGTTGGCGTATTGGTTGGTAGACAAATTTGATGAAGAAACATGCAGTTTAGATGTAAATGGAAAGAGGATAGGAATAAGTCGAGATGTGGTAAGGGATGTCTTAGGTGTACCAATGGGCGAAATTCATTTAGATGCACGAGATGGTACAGATTTTAGGAACCCGTTAGCAAGAAGATGGAAAGCCCAGTTTGATAGGAGTGTGAAAAGACACTACCTTACCAGTCTTGCAAAGATTATGTTGGCAGATAGGAATGGAGGTTGGATGTTTAAAGTGAATTTTTTGGTATTATTCTTTTCAACTGTGGGAGAGTTGAATAAAAGTAATACAGTAAACTTAAAATTCATACATCTGTTGAATAGTGAAGCGGACATCTTGAAGTTAGATTGGTGCACTTATATAATTGAGTGTCTGATAAAAACAAAGAAATCTTGGAATAGGAAACGGCATTATAATGGTCCCGTGATTCTGTTACTGGTATGACACTTGTATGTAGTAGTCATAAATTTCTAGTGTAACTAATTAGAATGTGTGAGTTATGTAATTGACATATAAAATTTTATGACAGATTCTGTATGCGCATTCAATAACGCCCATAAAGGTCTGGACTTCAGAGACACTTAACAAATTAGAAGCGGATATGTTTTTGAATGATGACTTGGGTGGTGCGGATGTAAGCGAAGAATCAGATAAGGACGGTAATTAATCTTTATCTATGTATACATTTATTATAATAGTTACAATACAACGATGTGTTTATGAAGTAAATCCGTGTGATTTTGTAGACTTTGAGGAGGAGTCCTGTGAAGATGATATGTTTCAGGATCATGGGGTTGAGAGTGTACCAACAGATGACGAGGTACAAATTTAAATGGTTTCGTATATATACTGGAATGTACCACATATTTGGCTTGAAAGTGTATCGTGTTTAATCGTTTTAGTAGTTGTTTTGTTAATGATGTTTGACTAAGAATGATAACGGTGTTTAATATTATATAGTTTTTGGTTTGCAAATCTGATACGGTGTGTTACTTGTTCATGATATTAGTAGTTGGTTAGTTTTAGGATGCAAACGTTTTGGTATTTGGGTTTATACTGATGCATAGTATAAACTTTCAATCCATCGACTTAGCATAGTAAAGTGCATACTGATGCATCGAGCCATCGACTTAGCATAGTAAAGTGCATACTGATATGGTGTTGTATATATACTGGAATGTAGCACATATTTTATTCGAAAGTGTAGCGTGTTTAATCGTTTTAGTAGTTGGTTTGTTAATGATGTATGACTAAGAATGATAACTGTGTATAATAATATATAGTTTTTTGTTTGCAAAATATGATAAGGTGTGTTACCTGTTAATGATATTAGTAGTTGGTTAGGTTTAGGATGCAAACGTTTTGGTATTTGGTTTAATACTGATGCAGCGAGCCATCGACTTAGCCTAGTAAAGTGTACACTGATATGGTTTTGTATATATACTGAAATGTAGCAAATACTTGATTTGAAAGTGTGTCGTATTTAATCGTTGTAGTAGTTGTAGCACATATTTGATTTGAAAGTGTGTCGTGTATATATACTGGAATGTAGCACATATTTGTGGAAAAGTGGTAAATGGTTTTAGTAGGATGGTAATAGTAGTTGGTTAGTTAATTGCATACTTATATGAAAGATTGTAGCTATGTTTTGTATACTTGATTAATATTATATAATTAGCAAACTAAAAAAAATATTTTTGTGTACTTATCTGAAATAGGTATTTTTAAGATTGTAGTAATAAATGACACATTCATAAATTGGCTATGTAGGGAAGGAAAAAGTATGTATCAGCGTATCTAAAAAAAGCGGCTTGAGCTTGTTGAAATGGCTGATGAGGTTCTAGATGAAGGGTTGGGAAATAACCCTGATGATGAAGGTTTTTTAGATTTGAAGGAAATGAGGGATGCATTGTTTGCGGTGCGTAATTTTTATCAGCAGCCAGCAGATGAAAAAGAAGAAAATGATTATGTAAGCTATAGCTTCCATACACCGGAAAATGATGGACAACCATTACCCATTTACGCAAGTGTATGGGACGCCTACAGGATATGGAGAACTATCAGATTTAGTGTGGGATGAATGGCATAAGAACAATAAGCAAATTCCTACAAGACTAGATTTTAATGAGGGTGAAGATATAGATCTCAATGTGACGCAACCACCCGCTACACAAGGGAAAGTGGTTGGTGGGACAGATGATGACACACCTATGGAGGAAGTTGAAGAGCTGCTGGATAATCTGCGAAATTATCAGTCACAAGAACCGGCTGTTGTGGATGAGTTTAGAACACCGGTTGATAAAATAGGGGTGGGTGAACAGGACTGCAACAGATCGAATATGTCAAGGTTTGGAAGAGAGAGCATCAAGAATGAAAGCAAGGAAATAGTAGAAGCATATGTAGAAGCTACACCGCTTAATATGTTGCATGCAAATGGTCTCAGTTACATGACAAAACGACGTAAAATACTTCCTGAAGTTTTAAGGTCACCATATGTTATAAGGCCAGTGTCGTTGGTATGTGGAATACAGCCACACGAGAAAAGAGCAACAGATTGCTTGTTCTCTGCCAGGTTTCCAGAAACGTAAGTTCTCTTTTATCGTTACCTTTATATGCATAATAAATTTAATAATAAAATGTATTTGCTGTTTATTTAACAAGTGTATCATGACAGTGATGTTGTGTTTAAGACAAGCTATGTTGACGGACCGAGGTGTGTCCTGGAAAGCTTGTACCCGGGAATAGACATAGGAAGTGGAGTTATAGACATGTTCGCAGAAGTTCTAAACTATGCAGAGGATAAACGGAATAAGTACACACCGGCAAGACTTTTCTGTCACACGGATGTGCTGGTAAGTATGGTTTTTTAAGTAAAATTTGTGTTACTCAGTATAGTTTGTGGCATGGCGTATAATAAGGAATGTTACATGAACACAGACAACTGAAATGAGTGGATGGGCTTATGATCATGCATCGGAAAAGTTTAGTGAGAACATGAAGAGTATATTGATGCGTAGTGAATTTTCGACGCTAGATGTCGTAGATATGGTAAGTATGACTGTTATAAGTTTAAGTATTATTTGTTTATTTATTTATGTAGTTTAAACACAATATTTACAATGTAATGTGTTAATTTCTGGAACTGGTTTTAATCGTAACAGGTTTTTTTCCCAATCATTAAAGGGCGGCATTTTATTCTTATATGCATGAATATGAAGGATAATGTTGTTCAGATTTTTGATAACATATTCTCACCAGTTGAAGATGTCCGCGAAAGATATGGTACACTACCAGCCATAATGGTACGTTTTTTTTTTAAAAGTATTTGCATACTAATAAGGGTTTGTTACTGATGCATTATCCGATAGTATTTATACTGGTTTTTGACTATTTGTATGGTGGGTTTTGTTAACAGGTCCTATTGTTTAATGATTACTTGTTGCACGAGAATCATCCTAAGCATAACACATTGCTTGATGCTGACATAAAGATAATGAATCTGGGATGCAGGACTCGCAACAATTATGTAGATTGTGGTGTGTTTGTGATGCGCCACATGGAAACCTACAAGGGAGAACAATATGGGGACTGTTGTAGGCTAAGGAAAGAGGGTAAACAACAGTTAAAAGAGCTAAAGGAACTGCGTATTAAGTATGCAGCAAAAATTCTTCTAGCAGACTGCAACAAGATGAAAAAGTACTTTGAAATCGAGACAGAAGCATTCAGATGTTTACCAGATGAAGAAAAATATCGATTGGAGGTTGATGCATTTAAAAACATCAAAAAAAGGGTTGTGGATATGATGGGCAAATGATGCACTGACATAGTTTTATTGGTGCATAATATGAATAAGCAGCAAGTAGGTTGTGTCTAAATTGCTTTTGGTTTGTAAGATACTTAATATGGAAAAAGGCTCGTTTATGTTTAACGAGACACCTTCTAGTTTAATGTTGGTTTGTTTATGTTAAGGAATGTGATACTTTGAACTTTGATTATGGTTATGAATAAGAAACTGTAGTTATCAGCTTTGGTTATTTTAGTTAGAATGTTATTTGGTTTTGATTATTTTGCACGAAAGTAGCTGCGTTGACTTAACTTCAGTGTGCATCAGACATTTGATAAAAAAAAAGCTGCATTATAAGTATGGATGTGAATTTTGATTTGGTTTGTCTCATTTGTAAACAATTGTAATTTAAAGTTTGGGAACTAGTTTTATTGACTTATGCATCTTGTAAATTTGAAATTGAAATACAAGGGATAAGTCTAATAACCAGTAACAACACATGAATGAAAACAAGATCCAAATTTATTCAACTAACATAAAAGAGAAAATCATCAAAAGACAAAACATGAAACCAAAACCTAAGTGCTGGAATACAGGGGAAAAGAAGATGAAATAGTCAACATTTGATACGCGATACGTAACCAATTGAAAAACTAAATAGTAACGTAGGATTCCATACCTTTGGTATGAAACACGAAATTTCCTACTCCACTCTTCCTGAATGGGCAGTTTCTTGCATCATGGTATGCATATCTTCCACAATAACGACACATCCTCATCGGTTTCCCGGCTAGATCCGTAACATTTGCGGTGTTTGCTTTATGTTTAGTTAACTGGATATTCTCATCTTCAAAGGTTGTGATACGTATATATTAACACATCATAATTGACAATAAACACATATCAAAACAGACTATGAATCAAACATATAATAATACCTTTAACAAACTCAATTTTGAATGTGATACTCATGCTGATATGAATGCCTACTAGTGGGGAGCTTGTTTTTTGTTAATGTTGAAATTCTGTGGTGATGTTTTAGGGATATATATGCTAGTTGCAAGAGATATAAGAGAATAAATAGGGATATTAGCTATTAAAGTGGGATTTTTTATTTGAATATAATTTGATATGTATTAAAAACAATATATCCCCATATCCAATATATTCCTATAATCAACTAAGTAGAGAGCATTGTTATGCAGGAGAACATGTAGGTACAAAAACTAGTAGTGCAGCAGGACATAAACAAAAAGTAGTGCAGCAGGACAGAAACATGTAACTTATGCAGCACGACTGGACAAAAGAAGTAGTGCAGCGGGACATAAACAAAAACTAGTGCAGCATGACAGAACATCCCCAGTACAGACCCAATAATCAACTAAGTATATACCCAATCTGCGTAAAACTAGTGCAGCAGTACAGAACCAAAAACATGATGAAACTAACAACATACAAATTGATGATACACTGACCCAAACACCCATAATTTCAATACAAGTATGGTAAACATAAATCCAAAACCTGATATAACAAGAATGTTATACAGAAATCCAAAAGTGACTGCAAATTTAACAAGTATGGTACAAAATTAGAAATCCAAAACAGCAAATTTTGATAACATAAAGTACTTAAGTTTAACATAACAAGAATGAAATAAGTTGTTCAAGGTCTGCTGGAAAATAAGTAAAAGAAAATAAAAAACTACTCGCTATCGTAAATATCCATGGCATCGTCGAAGTCTTGATCCACGTCCTGGTCTTTTAGCCCTTTCTTTTTTTTGGTACAATTCCTTGAATCATGCCTAACGTACTTGCCACAACTCTTGCACATTCTCTTAGGCTTGTCGCCTAACTGCATTGCAATTTCGCTATTTGCCTTGTGCCTCGTGCGAATCACATGACCTTTATTGTTGATATCCGTAGGGGGAAGAATGTCCAGTTCTTTAGGTTCGGTTACTCCTAGAGCTCTTGCATAAGCCTCATTGGTGTTCATCTTAGGAGGGTTAGGAACTTCTAATTTGGCTTTTTTCATAAGGGTTGTTTGGTTGTC
This sequence comes from Chrysanthemum seticuspe, assembly GCA_019973895.1. Lineage (NCBI taxonomy): Eukaryota > Viridiplantae > Streptophyta > Magnoliopsida > Asterales > Asteraceae > Chrysanthemum > Chrysanthemum seticuspe. The sequence goes on from BPTQ01000008.1 coordinate 43,904,582, forward strand.
CATATAAATGTGAAGCTTTTCAATGTCACCGACCAAATGATTAATAGACTCATCAACATCGCTATAAATGTGTCTAAGTGCTTCATCAACCACACGGGCTGAATTTGATGAAGGTGAAATATCTTTCGTCTTAGACACACATCTGTGAGACATAGCATTTTTTGACCATCTAGTATGCATGTAGTGTTTTGGAAAGTGGAAGACCTTAGACATACGCAGAACGTAAAAAATGTGTCAACACAATAAGCCATAACACTCGTACCTTAAGCAACTGCATTGAACCAAACACTCAGAAGGCACATACTTAACCTAATAAAAAAAGGTAATAAAAAGTTTAACGAATTAGTTAAAATATAAATTTAATAATATAGTGGTAAAGAAAACGAATCATACCTCATATTTAGCTTCCACAAATGAATCCTTGATCCTGTAATCAGCTTATGTGTCACGAATCACGAACGTAGAATACGTATCAGACTCCTGTACACTCAGTGAATAACAATGGTACAAAGATGACCAAATCTCATCTTGAACATCATAAAAAAGTGTGATGGTGTACAACTCAGCGGCTTCTTTTTCAACTTGCAGAGCAGTTCTAAAATCAGGAGTTTTTGCCGGTTAGTTTTTGCATTATGTGCCACATGCAAAGGCGATGCCTTGATTCAGGAAATATTTTTTCTATTGCGATCTTCATCGAAGGGTCTTGGTCTGTAACAACAACCTTAGGCGCAGAACCAAATATTTTCTTAAACCTTTTCAACAACCAAGTATACCTCTTGGCTGCTTCACTTGCTAGTAATGCAGCACCAAAAAGAATGCAGCGATTGTGATTATCTATGCCCGTAAAAGGAACCAAGACCATGTTGTACCTACATGAAAACGTATATTAGTTTAATAGCAAAAAACAAAACAAGGGTCAAACAAAAGCTAGTTATAGTCTAAACAAAAACTATAAACACATATGTAACACATACGTACCTGTTTGACCTAAAGGTTGCATCAAACGAGACGACATCACCAAATGCATCATAGTTAAGCTTTGCTTGTTCGTCTACCCAGAACAAACCTATCAAAGTTTTATCCTTCTTGTGTTGCTTGTATTCAACCGAAAAGTTGGTGCAATACTCTTGTCTACTCAAAAGTTTCTCGACAACCATCTGCGCATCGCACTGACCAATAAACTCATTCAAACCACGCCTATAGTTTCTGCACTCAACATCAGTAAACCCAATATTTTCAAACCCGCCACCCATTTGTATCAGAACTTTCCAAGCTCTTGTTGGACCAATATTAGCATTCGAGAGCTGATGTAGCAACTGTTGTTTAGGGAAAGTAAGTTTCCTTGCAGCACGAAGATACTTGTAATCATCATCATGAACCAAACTGTGGTTATGTTTCTCAAAAAATGTGTGAACATAATACTTGTTATCTTCTGTCCGCCTAAGACATATTTGGGCTTTACATCCACAACGTTGTGATGCTCGTTTCCTTCTTTTAATTACCTTTTTTACAGCTTCTATGTTATCGGGTTTTGACTTGTCTGTTTGTAACTTATCAGTCTTGGGGGGTGGTTTCAAACCTTCTCTAGAACAATAAAAGTATTTCACACTAGGAAAACCATTCTTTTCCCTGTTTTTCTGCCCACCTATCCTAACCTCAAAACCAGCTTCCCTAGCATACTCTTTATAAAACTGTAAAGCTATATCAAGTGTATCAAACCTAGTTCCCTCCACAGGTTTTTTCTTAGCTTCGGGAATCCAAAATTTACTGCCTGGCGGTGTTGGTTGGTAACTCCCGACTTGCGGAGCAGTTTGAGCATCAACGTCAACATTGTCTTGGACAGTGTTTGTTGATTGTGGAGTTGACGGCTCACCTACTATAAAAAGGTATGAATTAATAGAAAATGTAACAAATGTGATAACTTTGTTTTGACACACTGACCCAAACAACACTAAAATGCATACAATTACTTAAACAAAAACACATAAAAATGCATACAATTACTGAACCAAACACACATAAAAACAAAAACACATAAAACGCAGATCAGTTTTACATTGCATATCAGTTTTACATGGCATATCAGTGAAAATGAAAATCATAAAAGTAAAAATGGTGTATCAATTTTACATTGCATCTTTTATGAAGAACCACACAAACAAAAATCATTGTTAATGGACTATCAATTTCAATGGCTTTTCATAGCAATCTATGGCTTTTCATAGCAATCTGTATTAGTGGCAAACAAAAAAAAAACGCAAACAAAAAAAAAACGCAAACAAAAATCTGTATTAGTGGCTTTTCATAGCAATCGATGGCTTACCTAATTCCACTGAATCATTCAAACTTGTTGTAGACATAACAATTTGAATCACGATTGCTTAAATTAATTGTGATTAATGGGGGGCGTTCTTGTGGAATAATTTGGGTGATTTCTGAGAGGTAATTGTGATTAATGGGGCGTTCTTGTGGAATACTTTGGGTGATTTCTGAGAGGTGATTCATCTTTGATTCCAAAGTAACTGACATAACTGATTTTCAGGGAATTGAAGGAAGAAAACGTGGGATAGTATTTGACAAAATCAGATAAATGTGAATGCTAATATGACTATACTACCCTTAATCAAATTATTATTAGTTTTTATTTTCTTTTGGTTGGAAAAGACACTTGTCAAAATCTGATTGGTTCTTATTGTTTTTACATTAAGCTTGGTCACCACAAGAACGCATATCTATACACATATATGTATATATATATATATATACATATATATATATACTAGTGTCAAAACCCGTCCCATGAACGGGTATGACTTGTGATTTTTATTTTTAGGATTTAGTAAAACAAATATATACTAAAAAGTAATTAAAGGTTAAATAAAACGGTTAATATCTATAATTGATGTTACCATAATCCATAAAACGGCTAAAATCAGGTAAGTTTTTTTATTTGTGGTTTTTATTTTTAGGATTTAGTAGAACAAATATATATACTAAAAAGTAATTAAAGTTAAATGAAACGATTAAGATCTATAATTGATGTTACCATAATACATAAAACGGCTAAAAGCATGTAAGTTTTTTGATTTGTGGTCCTTTGCATGTTTGTGATGAAGGTCAACAACTACATAAGCATAACTTTCATTTTGATAAAGTAATAATTGTGAACACTTAAATCCCGTATTGTATAAGCATACCTTTAATTAAAAAAAAATCTAACATTGCACAATCCCGTATTGGTTGAGTCAAATTACACAAACCAGCTCTTGGTTGAATCAAATTATATAAAAGGTAAATTTATTGTTATGCCATCGATTGTTAGATGACATTTTAATTGATCTAAAATCGTGGATTAGAAGAACATAGATACAAATCACTTACTCCTTGGTTATCTGAGCAATGAAAGCATATAATTCCTTGCACATAATGCTACCTTCTTCAGCTGATTGCCAAACCATGATGGCAAGTTCGGCTGCCTTCTGTCTTACCCTAAACTTTTCTTCCAATCCCATCAACCGTCTAGCGACTTCTACAACCATCGCTGATGTAACCTTCTTGCCTCTATGGGCGCACTCCCTCACGTATTTCCCTGTTCCAAGCACCCTGGTTATCAAAGTAGCATTCCTTGGTAACTAAAATTTAAGAAAATGAAATTGAATGTGGACACCCTTAACTTATCAGTATGTTTGGTATTCTTTGGCTATTAATGTGCCATGTTTATGGCTTTACAGTGTAACATCTCATTTAGGACAATTAGAAGCACTACATTAGCCCTTTCAACTTCCCTTGAGAAATTAGTAACTAAAGGTTTTTTTTAAAAATTGCTACTACCAACTCAGTTCAGCGAACGCAGTCAGTTGGAGATACCCTTTGATAAATAGTGTCAAATAGAACTAATATATCAAAATACAGTTGTGGGTATCTACAATGCAATGTGCATAATCATAACTGGGATAGAGACACCACTTGTCTCCAGCATTTGGATGAGGAATGAACTGAGGATCCATAGCTAAATTAAATCTACTGAAACATATACCAGTGTTAGAATACTTGCCTTGATCCTATATGCAATGAGGTCGTACATATTAACATTGTCGCTCTGCATGTATTGTTTCATGCGAAGTGTACCTTCTCGCTCATCAAACCTACCTCCATATAATTAAAAACTTTAAATGATTTTGCGATTGGACTATCTCTCCAGGGGCTGCTCATCCTTTTCTCTTTATACTCCTTTATTTCATCACCAGTCTACACAAAAAAAAAAGTCATGCTATGATTCCATAGGGATAAAATTAAAAGATGTAACTGACCAATAACGAAAATATAAACCTGGTTATCAACATAGGCATAACCCTTTTCTATGAGCTTAACTGCTAAATCATACATGTCTTGGAAATAATCACCGGTCTGCAAAAATATAATCATTGTCATATTTAGTTATAGCAGCTTGACGAGTTTTTTTATTGGAGTTCAACTAATAGTGAGTCAATATAGTCTATAGTTAATTTCATGTGTGGTCTGTATATAACTTAGATAATAATAGTTTGGAGTGCCTGTTAGTATCGCGTACCATCTATTGGTTGAAGCTCATTGTATGGCACGAATGCATAATTTTTTCCCTGGAAGCTAGTATTTGGTATATAACGCTCCAGAATGACGACAATATAATGCCTCCAAACCCGCATCAGCAAATATCCCATCATATCTGTGCATAACCCACCGGTCTTACTTACCCACTGGTCTGAGTATTTCGTGTTTAAACTCAAATGCTGTCTTATTACAGGTTGTCTAAGACGAAAGCTAACCTGTGGAGCTTCTTTAGATGCATGAAGTTGAAATGGCCACCAGAGTTGCAGGTGTTATCCTGGTATTTCCTCCAACCGTCTTGCTGGAAGTCAGTCATTGTCAAGAAGTCAACTACAATGGGTCGTCCTGCAAAACGTTTCTACAAATTTCAACATTGCATGAAAAATGTATAGAAAAGAAGACACAAATTCTTAAATTTAGGCGCAACTGATTATAGTTACGTACAATGACAAAAGGCCCATACCTGTGTAGTATCTTCTAATAAACCACGGCCACTTCCTCTTACTATAGTGTAAATTATCTGCACTTAAAGTGGAAAGTTTAAGTAAGATGGTTGATCACATATTGTAATTGTTAATTTTTTTTTTGCCAATGAGACACACCAAATAATTTAAAAGCTACAGTGTCTTTGTAAAGGAAAAGTGATTATTTATGATTAAACAAAGTAAACGAAAGTTGGTCAGTTTTTACTCGGCTAACCCAGGCTATTATACTGTCATAATTAAGTTTACCTTGAATACATCTCCATTTTTGTCATCGCATATGTATATGGGTGGTACAGCATGACCATTACCTAAGGCTGCAAAAACTGGGATCACCTTCAGATATAATGTGTAAACAAATTTTTCCATGAGAAGACAAAACTATACCATAGATTTATTAACCCAATCATTTGATGTCGTAATCAACCAACCAATTTGGCAATAGATACTTGACAAAAGTTGGGCAATTAGTGCATATCAGTGATTTCTGGACATGTGTCCTTATCCTTGAAGCTACCGTATGCATCTTTGCTGAAATAATGACATTCAAATAGCAGTCAACGACTATTATAATAGGCGTCACAATTATGTGAAATAAAATTTATCTTTTATCTATAATACGCTAAAATTTGCATACCTCCTAGTCAAGCTCAGGTCGAGAGGTGCATTTTCCAGCTTGTATATGCTATCAGTCTGTGAAGCCTGGTGCCATCACTGCACGTAAATAACATTTACGGCTTTATTCACAAAAGTTCATGTATATAGAAGCAAGCCTTTGTCTGAAAGCACGTCAAAATAAAGTAAACGAACTTACTAAGCTCGCGTTAATATACACATGTCACGTGAATAACTTGCAGATCATCACTAATCCTTGGTGACAGTAAATCTTCCGCCAGTTGAGTATCAATTCAGTCTGCACATACGCAGAGAGTAAAAACCAATTATAGGCAATTTAAAGACAGTCACCAAATCATAATATTCAAGCACATCGCCGAAACAACCTGCAAACCGATCTATCAAATAAGCAATATTCACCAGAGCGGCAAATGTTTGTTAACAAAAACAAACAAATTTTTGAGAGAGATAAACTAAAACATATTACTGATAAAATTAGCAAGATTCATTCATACCCAAATCCATAACTTTAAACGGTTTTCCTTTTGAGAAGTCCCACATTATAAGCTTTGAATCAAGACCACCAGTAATGACTGCAAAATAAAACTCTTTATATGTCACGTTATCCAATTGAATTCCTTGTATACAAATTTAAAAAATATAGTATAGAACACCTTCCCAAGGTCTCCAAGGAAGAAATTGACTAATGCCGACTTTGATCAACTACTACCACAAATTAATAATGTTTTATCATTTTCTAATGATATTTAGCTAGAGCCAATACGAATTAGCAAAACATATTAATTCTTCAATCCTAATTATGTGTTAAAAAATCGATAAGAAACGATGATCGGGTTTATGTCAGTATTTAAACTTAAATCATTATTATTACAAATTTCACATAAATCATTAGTCCATTTTATCAACTATTACAAAAATTATTATTATTATGGTTATTTTAAACTCCATTTTTTATTTCTTAACCAAATTTATCTATTCACTTTTATCAATTATTACACGATATCAAATACGTTTTTGTCCACACTATGGGAAACAGTTGAAACTCCTAACTGCTTTTAGTTCATGATTCATAAATGACATGATCAAGGTTATTGAGTCACCTACTATTTAATGTAACAAAAGATGTCATTTTGATTCTGTTAGTTAGTAGTCTATTTTTTGTTTCTCCCACATAAACTTTTCACAATTAAGTAACTAATTAAACTTATCTGATTTTAGGCACACCTTTATATCGCCACCGTCATCAGCAGCCGCAATAAGAGATGACTTTTAGTTGCATGTGACCTACGTTACAGAAGTGTAGGTTCAATTACGATGTAAAATACAGTTTCAAGAAGGAATTACTGGATAAATGATAATAAAACTTTGAAGCTGGTTTATCTCCTCTTTATTGTAATTGTAACTCTCCAATGGCTTCCATGAGGCAAGCTGTAAGATAACGTCAACATTATGACCTTTAAGAATAAGCACGGAACACATAACCGTTAATTTTATGTATTAAATTCAATAGATGCCTCTATGTTTAGTGACAATGTACGTTTAGTGACAATGTACCATTACATATATGTAAAAAGCTTTCCTAAGTTCATTCCACATAAAAAGAGTTCAAGTTTGACAAATTTGTGAGCGCCAAATGACTTAACATTATGAGAAAGAAATGTAAAAAGTATACAATAAAGGTATTACCATATGTATATCAAAAACCTTCACTTCATTTTCGGTTCTACTTAATTGTTTATTTATTAGCAGATCAGCAGTCTAAAGTTTTTGTGTCATTCTTATGCTTGTCTCCTCATTTTGGAATAAGAAAAGCAATTCGTATCACAGCCTATTACCCTCTCCCCGATCGTCCCCATATTCATCGCTCTTATATCATGAAAATATTAACGACTACCTTATTTTCACAACTTTAGCAAATAACTCTTACCTACACTATGTTTGGTTTCTACTATTTCTTTGGCTCTCTTTAGCCTAGACAAAATATGATAAATAAGCAAATCTGTTAAAAGGCTTAGGTCTATATAACAAAATAATAAAAAATAAATAAAATGAAGAAGCTCGAAACTGCTTACCAATCACCCTCAAGGGGCTGACAGTTTACATTGTCATTGGCTTTTCCAGTTTGCACATACATGTCAAACCCAAAAAAAAGAAAAAGAAAAAAAGGACATTTAGTCAAACCTCAATCTCGCGCTGCAGTTGATTTTCCAATAGCTCTAGAGCATCTCGATATTTCGACAGAACGTATATTAGACTGTGCCTCTGCTTCCTCTTCCTTTCGACCTTTTTCCCTGCTCAAACAACATAAAGAAATTATATCTGAATCAAGTACATGAACACACAACTTTTAACTTAAATCTATCACATCAACTGCATAATTCATAAACAATACTTAAGCGGGTTTTTAAGACTGTTTGGAATTGCCTTTGTATATCCTCACATACATCTAACAACCAATGGTATTTGTTTAAGCTTATTTATGGGCTTATGAATGTCCTTGATTTCGACCTATAATGGCTAACCTCATATTTTCAGCCTATTTTGAGACTCGTGAACGTATATAAGTTATTAATCCAACCTATACAATATCGACCTTGATTTCGACCTTGAACGTATATAAGTTTTTCTTTCACAGTCTAGTCGTGTTTCGACCTTGACTTCGACCTATACAGTTGTAAATGATTTCGACCTATAATGGCTAACTTCAAATTTTCAGCCTATTTTGAGCTACATCATAAATCAATATCGAAATACAAAGGCATTCAGCAGCCTTTGAGCGGTATCAAAAAAAGGGAAGCAAAAAAAACAGACAACGATTTTGGACCTTACCTTTGGGCTAAGTAATGGCCCGACATCAAAGTGACTCAACACTTTCCAGAATCTCTCCAATTCATCTCCTCAAATTATCGGCTTTTCCAGGATCTGTGAAAGAAAAATAGTGCAGTAAGCATATCACATGAACCGATATATATAAATTATACCTTCTTTTATTATGTTATGTGATCACCACAAACATAGTACCCACACCTTGAATAAGAAAACCCTAAAAATTGGGCTTTTGAATCCAATCTTTTATAAACAACAATCGACACTATCGTCCATCAAATTCTTATCGCAGCTAACCATGTATCAAATCAAAAACCTAATTTTATAACACATAACTTCATAATTAAGATGCAACACGAATGAACAAACACCACCTCACAAACAAAACCAAGAAACTTAACTCAAAATGCATGCAACACGGGAAAGAGCGAGATCTGAGAAACCGACCAAAACCTACCAAAACCCTGGAAGCGATGTTTCTTCTATGAGAAGCAAGGATACGTCGAGAACATATACCACATTCAAGATACCGGGTCGGCCAAAAGGACCTCAAAAAGGCCCGCGCTACAATAACCCAAAAGAAACCACACGGCCCAGCCCAATGAATAAATCCGGATAAAAAATGGTTTGTGGCGGAAAACGCCCATCTATTAGTGTTTATATAAATATCTTGTATAAGGTATAATTATCTTGTATGGTAATATATATCATAACTTTTTTTAATTGTTATCTTCATAATATACATACCTAAAATACAAATTTCAGGATTTTTTAATCATCTCCTTATTTATATTGATTTGAAAGATATAAATCAAAAAATAATTTACTCTAGTGGTAAGTTGTTTACAAAAATCAAGAATGACCCAAGTTCAACTCCAACATATGTCTTCTTTTTAATAAAAAAATTTTAAAATTAAAAAATAACAAAAACAAAAAACGAAATTTAAAATTAAAACAAATTAAATTGTACATATAATTAACATAATGCCACATGTCATTAAAAAAATGCCACATAAATACAATGATGACATGGAAATATGACTTGGCATTATGGGATGCCAAGTGGCATTTTATGTGGCATGCCTCCTCTTATATATAATGTATAGATATATATATATATCTATATACATATATATATGTATATATATAAAAATATATATATATGGTAAGCCCTGTCGGTCAATCGGTTGGAATTAGTCGCAGTGTGTTGTAAGACGACCGTACCACGATGACATGGGGGTGTTCCCGGAGATACATATATTCAGTTAATATAATATTTAGCTCTTAGAAATTTAACAAAATAGAAACAAAATTTATTCATTATGAATAAATTATCAAATGTATTACTAAATCGGAAATATGGTTCCTCTTCTGATGCTGAAGATGATAATGATCGTTCTAATTCTTTAGAAGTTAACATAGCTAATATAGAAAATAGTTTACAAAATTGGAGTATACCTAGATTAGGTGTTAAAACTATATATAAAATTGGATCTTTTGATTGGTTTCAAAGTTATTCTATTAAAACTACAGAAAAGACTTTACCTTTATTACAGAACTCTCAAAGTATAAAATTATTCTCTGAATACTCTATTAGAGAACATAGAAAGAATTATAAGTTTTTACATGTCGGATTAGTACAAATAGCTATAAAACCTATGACTATATTAGGAATTGATGCTCCTATTTGTATTGTTTTAAGAGATGCTAGATTAATGAATTTTAAACAATCTTTATTAGCTCTTGCTGAATCCAATATATGTAATGGTCCTATATATTTTAATTGTTATCCAAATTATACTGTATCTCTATTTGATAAAAATATTCTAGATGTTTTAACTCTAAATATAAAAATAAAGAATTTAGAAATAAGAGAAGGATCTGATCCCTTAGTAGTTATTTATAGAGTATATTACAAGACTGTGTCTACCACTATGGAACCTAAATGTTTAGTTAGAAATTCTGAAAAAGAAACAGTTTTATTCGAAGCAAATCTAGATCACTCTATAGTTAATATTCCTAAGCGATTAAAATGGGAAGAAATTACTCGTAATCAATCTTGGAATTTAGAAAATTTAAGTCAACCTACACCTATAAAATTTAATACTCAAGTATCTAATATAATAGATCATACGGATGGAAATATAGAAATAATATATGGAAATAATAGATTTGAATCTGCTAGATATTCAAACTATACATCTGAATCTTCTACATCTTATAATAATTTAAGAAGATCTCAATCTATGAAACTTAGAGGAGTTGATTTTAGAAATACTATTCCTAAACCTGTTTATGAAAGTGATAATTTAAGTGATGATACCTATAATCCTACAAAATCAGAAGTAGAATATTACGAAAGAGAAAATTTATGAGTGATACTTCTATACAAGCAAAGATTGCTAGATATCAAAATAATATTAATCATTTAAAAAGTCTATATAAACAAGAAAAATCTATAAGATTATAAATAAATCACTTTAAAGATATGATTAAAAAAGGAGCAAAATATGTAAATTTAAGAGTACATCGAGGTTATCAAGTACATGCTATTGAATGGAGTATAAAAAGTTTACAAGATGATCTAAAAGTCAATCAAAGTATGATAAAGGTTGTAAGATCACAATTAGTTATTTCTTAAAACAAAATGAGTTTATATCAATACAAACTTAAAAAACAAATTGTGCATTATCAAGAATCTATTGTAAGAAATAGTAAATCAATAAAAGTATTCAAAGAAGAATTATATATAGGAGAATATGTTATTAGTTAAAAAGCACACAAAGATATGATAATAAGTTTAGTTTTACAAAATCTTCGTTTGAAAGAAAAATTAGAACAAATAAAAAGATTAATTCATTAAATATCATTCTTTTTAAAATGGAAACTATCAAATTAAAAGATAATACTGATATGGAATATTTAAGAGATGAAATGTTAAATGATTATAATAATGAAAAATTATTTTGGTACTATACTACGTTTGATAAAAATGAAAGACTATTACATGACGTTGAATGACAATTATATATACTTAACAATGATGAAAACATTATATTTTTCTCTTGGTTTGAACTCTATTGTCTAGAAAATAAAATCAAATTTCCTTTTAGAGGAACTGTAGAAGTTATTATAAACAAAACATATACATATCTTAAAACCAAATAAACTATTACAAGTACAAAACCACCTTGTAGTGATATAGTAATAAATAATGAATTTATAGGAAAACCTTTAGCTAAACATGAAGAAGATGAGAAAAAAGCTATATCAACGATTATATATCAAAATAATTATACAAATGAAATGTTACATACTATTGGTCAACAATTAGATAGAATTGAACAATTAGATAAAATTCCAACTGATAATATAAATAAACCTAGTACTTCACAAAGTAAAGAAGTAAAAATAGAAGAAAATCCTATATTTACACCTTTTGACATTGATACATCTGTAAATTTAGGTTCTCAACAGTCTATTTTAAGAGAAATTGAAGAAAAGTTATCTAATTTTCATATATCAAATCCAAATATCAATACAATTGAAAAAGATATAACTGATGATAACATATATGAAATAGAACAACAGTTTAATAATATGGAAATAAATAAAATAAAATACAATCCTTATACATCGAATAATACATATACGCCTAGAGCTGAAACAAGAAACTATTATCCTCGACCTTCTCCACCTGATTTACAATACGAAGAAAGGCATACTTTAGTTCAATCTAAATATGATGGTACTTCTATTTATGAATGGAATATATATGGATTAACAGAATATCATATATTAAACTTATTACAAGAAATGACTATGGCTTCAAATGCATATAAAATACATAATAAGAATAATGAAAGAAAAGTAATAACAATAATACTTTCGGGATTCACAGGAACTTTAAAAGGTTGGTGGGATAGCTATTTAACAGAACAAGATAGACAAAATATTTTAAATGCTAAAAAGGTCGTTGTTAAAAAAGAAAATAATATGGAAACAAGTACTGAAGAAGATGATGCTATTAATACTTTATTATTTGCTATATTAAAAACTTTTGTTGGTAACCCATCACAATATCAAGAAAGAAGTTCTATTATATTACTTAACTTAACGTGTAGAAAATTACAAGATTTTAGATGGTATAAAGATGTGTTCTTATCAAAAGTAATGACTAGACCAGATTGTAGAGAAGCCTATTGGAAAGAAAGATTTATAGCAGGATTACCAAAACTATTTGCTGAAAGAATAAGAAATAAATTAAGTATGGATTATAATGGTAATATACCGTATAAAGATTTAACTTATGGAGACATTATAAATTATGTAAATCAAGAAGGATTAGCTATATGTTCAGATTTAAAACTAAAAGCTAAAATCAAAAAAGAAGGTATAAACAATAGAAAAGAATTAGGAAATTTCTGTGAACAATATGGATATGAACCATTAAAATTACCTTCTAGTAGTTCTAAAAAATTAAAAAGAGACTATAGAATTAAAAGAAACAGAAAATATAATAAAAATAAAAGAGAAGATAAACCATATGAAAAAAGAAAATATAAATATAAAAAGAATAAAAATTTTAATTATAATAATAGTGATAAAAAGGATACTATAATATGCTATAAATGTGGAAAATCAGGTCATACTTCTAATAAATGCTATACTAAAAAGAAAATAAATGAATTAAAAATGCCTGATGAATACAAAAAACAAATTATGAAGTTATTAATTAATGATGAAACTAGTGATTCTAGTATATCTGACTATGAAGAAGAAGATTTAAATGTTATAGATGATGATACTTCAGAGTCTAGTGATTCTGAAGCTTGTGAATGTATAGGAAATTGCACTTGTGATATTAAAGAGATAAATACTATAAATGATGAAAGTGAAGAAGTAAAAATATTAATAGAATTAATGAATAAAATTGAAGATAAAGATATTAAAAAAGCATATTTAGATAGATTAAAAGAACAATTAAAAGGTAATAATGATGAAGAAAAGACTCAAGCATACAATTTTAATGAAATATGTAAAAGATTTAATCAAGAAACAAAACCAATAACTATATCTGAATTACAAAAGAAATTAAATACGGTAAAATCTGAAATAATTCTATTAAAACAAAGAATGAAAAATATAGAAGATAATAAAAAAGATAGTGATATAGGAACATCAGAAACTGGCCCAAAAATAAATCATATAAAAACAATAAGTACTCAAAGATGGTATACAAAGTTAAACATAGTAATAAATGGAGAATTTAAATTAACTTTAGTAGCATTAATTGATTCAGGAGCAGATTTAAATTGTATACAGGAAGGTCTTATACCAGTAAAGTATTTTGAAAAGTCTAAACAAAAATTATCCAGTGCCAGTGGTGATGGATTAAAAATAAATTATAAGTTATCAGATGTTCATATATGTAAAGAAGGTTATTGTTATAAAACTCATCTTATATTAGTTAAAAATCTAACTTCTCAAATTATTCTTGGACAACCTTCTATAACTCAATTATACCCATTTTCAGTTAGTGAAACTGAACTAATCACCAATGTTTTAGGAAAAGATATTATATTCGAGTTTGCTACTCCTATTATTACAAAAGAAGTAAATATATTAGAAATAAAAAATAAACAAGTAGAATACTTGACTGATGAAATAAAAAATAAAAGGATAATAGATCAATTACAGAATACTAATATAAAAATTAAGATAACGAGATTAGAAGAAAGTTTTAAAAATAATGTTTGTTCTACTATACCTAATGCTTTTTGGAAAAGAAAACAGCATATTGTCAGATTACCTTATATTAAAGATTTTAATGAAAATGATATTCCTACTAAGTCAAAATCTATACATATGATAACGCTACACGCGTCGTTCGGGGTCAAGGAAACTTCCTTTTCTTCGAGCAAGTTTTATAACACCCTAGGCAGTGAACCTAATCATTGTAGTGTAGTATTAGGGTAAGCCACGGGTATTGATATCGTTCTCTAGGGGAATAGTGTCGTTAGGCTGAAGTGTATGTCGACTTAAGTCTAAAGGTGAGGGATGATTATTTTTGTATTTTTATATTTTATGAAATGGAAAGGTACGAATCTCGGGTATTGGATTTGGGGGGTTGGTATTTCTACCGATTACTCTACTATTATCTAATTATCTAAACTAAGGTTGTGGGAGTCTATGTCTAATTAATGTGTGCTCGTATGATAGTTTAAAGATGTGTTTACTTAGGTTGTACTACTCCTTAATTATCTCCTATTGATGGTTGAGTTGTCACGTCCTTATTCTTAGTTGCGTTGTGTGTCTAAAGTTGTAGGGTATGCGTTTCTCCCTAACTCTTTGAACTTACCAAAGGGTCTCGTCTACAAAACCCACTAGGGATAATAAACTCTTACTCTAAGGCACTCTTTGGATGGTTTAGCTTACAACTACTCAGGTAATTATATTCTAAGGTTCACAAAGATGAATCAAGCATTAAGTACACAACGAATGACCTATCGCATTACTAGATCATTAATCAACTAAGATAAGAAACAACCAATCAATATTCAATAATTAAGTTTCATACTTCCTAAGCAAACAAACAAATAAATTAGCCGGACATGGAGAACATGCAAGCATACACACAAATAATCAAAGACATAATTGAATTAATGAAGTAAATACTTATCTTGATGTAAGATAGGGTTTAAAACCCTTAAATACTGTACAAGACACCTTAGGTTCGGTTTTAGGTTTTCACTCCAAAAGACTCTCTCTAAAACTGAAAAATTCGGATTCTATATATAAGATTACATATGCGACGGCGTCACCTTATGTTTCGTGACGCCGTCGTGTCGCCGTCATTAGGGTTTCGTCTTGGCCACGTTAACCTTGCGACGGCGTCACCTTATGTCCGTGACGCCGTCCTCTTCAGCTTCTGACGTCGTCTGGATTGCATCTAGGTCGTCTGAGTAGTGACGGCCTACTCTTTTACAACTGGACGTCGTCACTTGGAAATAAGAGTTTTGGGTTCTGAACCGTCACAAAAATCCTCGGACGGCGTCGCAATTAGCACCTGACGCCGTCGCCTTCTATTTTCAGCAGCTGTGAGTGTCTCGATTTTGACTTTGGCCATTTTCTTCATATATTCGCGCCTTTTCGTCCAAATAAGTGCCATTCCAGCATTTTGCCTTCAAGAGACCTAAAAAGTGAAAAGGAACGATATTAAGCAATAACGGATACAAAAGTAATCAAATAAGGGCTAAAACGACCCCTCAAAATGGTACCTTTTAAAACCTTATCAAATATCCCTACACTTGTTATTTGCTTGTCCTCAAGCGAATGTGCTTTTAACCAATTAATTTATAAGTTAGGGGTCATGAAGCATTAATTCAAAACGGTCCACAACACATATAAGTCCCGCAAAAGTCATAACAAGCACGAAAATTACATACTAGCACCTCACATGGGGTGTTTGGATACTCACATCTCTCTCGGGTGTATATATGAAATATAACAAATAGGAAATGGAAGATAAACACTCATTAACCGGTCCTAGTACATAGATTACCATAGGCTTGAGAATAGATCAAACCTCCATCGCTTTGGCGTAAGCACCTAGGAAAGACTATCAAAGAGGTCTTTTAAAGGGTTGTAATGTTAGGCTTACGGTAAGGAAACAAAGGGTTTGGTGGGATAGGCTATTTAGTGGTGGCAAGTCAAAAATCTCTATGTTAAATGCATATGAAGAATGGCGTTGCTAAGCCAAGACTCGACACTCTAAAACTCTAGGTAACGGAAATAAACAAACATAAATTTAAAAGATAGATGTAGGATGGTAGCCCGTATGTTGTTTTTTTTTTTTTTTTTTTTTTTCACTCTATTTTTTTTTTCTCTTTTTTTTTTTATTTTATTATTTTTTTTTTCATACACTTTTACTCTACCATCCTCTAAGGTAACATCAAAATGATAGGGATTTATAGCACATCCCTACACTTGAGTTTTTATTACTCTAACACTAATTTGACCTGAATTGAAAAGATCAAAACACTTTGGGTACATTATTATGCAAACAAAGGGAATTTGAATTTAACGTTCCCTTCCCATCATTTCATAAACTTTAACTTTTCCCATGAATCCCAATCGTCCCAAAACTGTATACAAAGGATATGACTCGACTTAGCAACTCATGCAAGCAACCAGATAATTGAACTAAGGGTTTAGGGTGATAACAATAATTTGCACTAAAAGTGAGTGCATAAGGGGTAGGCTAAGGCGATTTGGGTGTATATTTGGGGGTGGGGTGTAAACAATGCTCTTCATTGATATTCCGGAAAAACCGAAACATCACGAGAACTGCGAAAAGGATAGGCTCTGAGGGGTTAACTAGGGGTATCGTGTACTAAAGATGAGTACAACGCAAAGGGTGTGAGGGAATTACTCAACCGATGTGGAAGAAGTAATTATATTACGGGTATCAAACAAGGGTTTATCCTAATGCCTCTTATCATTTAGTTATTCCTAACTACACAAGTGTAGCCTCACTTGCGATCTCGAAATGCATCACAAAACAAGTTCTAGAATCTAATATACTACCGGTTCACACTCTAAGCATTGAAGATGAATGCTTTAATTCCTACTAATCTAAGGGCGATCCTCACATTTTGGGTGGAATTTGGGTGGTAAAGGGTTTTTGTGCTAGTCATGCAACTTCCTATCCGTGAGACGCTTTTGTTAAGACTAATGGCCCACTCCTATATGTCATGAAAAAATTTTAAATTTGGTGCCAAAATTACCCTAACCGACATTTTCTCATGGTTTATTACACAATCACAATTGGACAAAGCAAATAGTCAAGGATAAGCATAGTTTCAAAGTTCCCGTTTTATTTTCCCTCCCTACACTTAAACTGAACATTGTCCCCAATGTTCCCCGAAAGTATCAAAGTTATGATAATGGAAGGTAATTAAAAACGAAAGAAACTAATACTCCCCTGATTAGCTCGGTAGGATCCGTGTGAAGTGGTGGTTAAATCCTTTCCAAGAAGAATGTGTGCGTGAAAAGCTCCTTCCAATCTTATGTATCTTCTTCTTGATAAATTAAACCTGCACACTTGAAGAAAACAGACAACCCAACGCATCAAACCGAACAAACAAAAATCTCAACAAGATGTAATTCCAGACTTAAATAAGATATAATGCTTGTAGAATGGATGTTTACAAAATTTCTGGAAAATTAAGACCTGGAAAATTCCAAAAATTTATAAGTAGCTCAGAAAACGAGAAAAAAGTAATATGTTGTTTTTACTCCTTCCTGACGCCGTCAGGTTGCAATCCTGACGCCGTCAGGTTATCCTGACAAAAACTGGTCTGCGATTTTATGGAAAAAATTCTGGAAAATTTGACATCTTTAGAATCTGGAAAAAAATTTGCAAAACATCCATTATGACTCGATACAAGCATTTGACTCGAACAAACACACATGTATATCTTTTAAATAATTGTAATTCTCATGTTCACGTTTCTTATGAAAACGTGTGTAATCCTCCCTACACTTATCCCTTATGTAAAATACCTTTATATGTAATTAAGACGAGGTTAAAGACAAAATAAAGCATTTTTACAAATTCAAACATGAGAATAAACAATCAATAAAAGATACACGACACACAAACAAAAATGAAAAACAAATACACATGGGTTGCCTCCCAAGAAGCACTTGTTTTTGTTCGAGTCACGAGCCTGACTCTACCCTTATTTAACGGATAAAGGGGAGGTTTTCCCTACACTTAAGTTTAAGTGCGGGTGATAGTAGCAATACACACCCTTAAGGTGGAAATTTGCTACGTGAGGAGAGGGTGATGGGTGATTTATATGCTCAAAGGCGTGTGCTCTATTCATTATAACCTTACCTAAGTCTATTGGTGTAGCGGGTGAATCAAATCTCTCTTCTAAAAATGGATCATCTTCTATCAACTTCAAAAGATTCTTAGTTAAGGATCCATCTTGACCTAATAAACCCGGTTTAAACCCATAGTGTTTCTTGTTATCAACCATGAATGGGTGATATAAGTGTGTAAGGTCATGGGTTACTCCTATATTAGCTTCTACTCTACATGGCCTATAATCTACCACATTTATCAAGCAACTACCCGGACTATTTATTTTGATGGGTGGATTGGGGCCTAATTCAATCCCAAGATTCACATCTAAAGACGGAAAATTGGGTAAGGTTTTTGGTTGAGGCTCCGGTTCATCAAAATTAGGAACTTCCCTAGGACTAAGAGAGAGGTCATGATAACAAGCATCTAAACCTACATTCTCTAGTGGCGTTTGGTCCAAAGGTTCTCTATCAATCGGGGTTCCTATAGTCTCTTCTACTTCTTCCGGGTAAGTTATAGGTGATGTGTGTTCCTCAAGTGATGGTAGGGCTTGTGGGCTTGGAGTTTCCACCTTTTTCTCCATTATATCTAGACCTACTAAATGTTCATGTGTTTTAGTATGATCTGACCCAAATACACTCCTAAGCATCTCAAATCCTTCTTTAGCCATTTCAAATTCTTGGTCCGATTCATAAGAATTATTCTCAAAAATTTGATCACTAATGTCTATTTTCCTAAAGGATTCCTCACGCGTGTCATATGCTTTGAAATCTATCCCACGCATGCAACTAGGCAGTTCAACTATAACCATCTCACAATCTTGTTCGGGTTTAGGTTCCATGTTCTTAAAAACTAGGTCTTTTTGATCATGGTGCCTAAGATCATTCAATTGATGGTTTATGCATAGGAGACTTTTCTGAAAAATTCTCCAGATGGTGTCACTAAAAGGAGTTGATCCTGACAACGATTGTTGAATAGAAGCCACACAAGTACAAAATATATCAAATCCATCCAACCTTACACCCATATCCTTTTGGATATCTCTAAGTTCACTCACAAATTCATTAGAACAATTAAAACCAAACCAATCTGCGAAATTCAACTGTTCCTCATTTGTTAATGATGCAAATGCAATTTCACTTGCCATAGCGACAAATGAAAAGGGTTTTACGAACACAAACACAAAGAAGGGGGATAGACTACAAGGAATCTAATAAAAAGAAAAAAATCTCACTTGATAGGAATCTTGTGAGTAGACCTAAATGAGATAGAAATCAAGCCTAAACAATAACTATTCCCCGGCAGCGGCGCCAAAAACTTGATAACGCTACACGCGTCGTTCGGGGTCAAGGAAACTTCCTTTTCTTCGAGCAAGTTTTATAACACCCTAGGCAGTGAACCTAATCGTTGTAGTGTAGTATTAGGGTAAGCCACGGGTATTGATATCGTTCTCTAGGGGAATAGTGTCGTTAGGCTGAAGTGTATGTCGACTTAAGTCTAAAGGTGAGGGATGATTATTTTTGTATTTTTATATTTTATGAAATGGAAAGGTACGAATCTCGGGTATTGGATTTGGGGGGTTGGTATTTCTACCGATTACTCTACTATTATCTAATTATCTAAACTAAGGTTGTGGGAGTCTATGTCTAATTAATGTGTGCTCGTATGATAGTTTAAAGATGTGTTTACTTAGGTTGTACTACTCCTTAATTATCTCCTATTGATGGTTGAGTTGTCACGTCCTTATTCTTAGTTGCGTTGTGTGTCTAAAGTTGTAGGGTATGCGTTTCTCCCTAACTCTTTGAACTTACCAAAGGGTCTCGTCTACAAAACCCACTAGGGATAATAAACTCTTACTCTAAGGCACTCTTTGGATGGTTTAGCTTACAACTACTCAGGTAATTATATTCTAAGGTTCACAAAGATGAATCAAGCATTAAGTACACAACGAATGACCTATCGCATTACTAGATCATTAATCAACTAAGATAAGAAACAACCAATCAATATTCAATAATTAAGTTTCATACTTCCTAAGCAAACACACAAATAAATTAGCCGGACATGGAGAACATGCAAGCATACACACAAATAATCAAAGACATAATTGAATTAATGAAGTAAATACTTAACTTGATGTAAGATAGGGTTTAAAACCCTAAAATACTGTACAAGACACCTTAGGTTCTGTTTTAGGTTTTCACTCCAAAAGACTCTCTCTAAAACTGAAAAATTCGGATTCTATATATAAGATTACATATGCGACGGCGTCACCTTATGTTTCGTGACGCCGTCGTGTCGCCGTCATTAGGGTTTCGTCTTGGCCACGTTAACCTTGCGACGGCGTCACCTTATGTCCGTGACGCCGTCCTCTTCAGCTTCTGACGTCGTCTGGATTGCATCTAGGCCGTCTGAGTAGCGACGGCCTACTCTTTTACAACTGGACGTCGTCACTTGAAAATAAGAGTTTTGGGTTCTGAACCGTTACAAAAATCCTCGGACGGCGTCGCAATTAGCACCTGACGCCGTCGCCTTCTATTTTCAGCAGCTGTGAGTGTCTCGATTTTGACTTTGGCCATTTTCTTCATATATTCGCGCCTTTTCGTCCAAATAAGTGCCATTCCAGCATTTTGCCTTCAAGAGACCTAAAAAGTGAAAAGGAACGATATTAAGCAATAACGGATACAAAAGTAATCAAATAAGGGCTAAAACGACCCCTCAAAATGGTACCTTTTAAAACCTTATCAACATATGTCTAGAGAATTAGAAAAACATTGTAGAAATGAAATTTCAGAATTATTAAATAAAAAGATTATAAGAAAATCTAAATCTCCATGGTCATGTTCTGCCTTTTATGTTATGAATAATGCAGAAATAGAAAGAGGTGTACCAAGATTAGTCATTAACTATAAACTATTAAATAAAGTGTTAGAATGGATTAGGTATCCTATTCCTAATAAAAGAGATCTATTAAAAAGACTATACGACTCAAAAATATTTTCAAAATTTGATATGAAGTCAGGATTTTGGCAAATAAAGATTTTTGAAGAAGATAAACATAAAACAGGTTTTAATGTACCATTCGGTCACTATGAATGGAATGTTATGCCTTTTGGATTAAAAAATGCCCCTTCTAAATTTCAAAATGTTATGAATGATATAATAAATCCTATAAGTAATTTTACTATAGTTTATATTGATGATATATTAATATTTTCAAAAGATATAGATCAACATTTTAAACATTTAAACATATTTTATACTATAATATATAATAATGGTTTAGCTGTCTCTCCTACGAAAATAAGCTTATTTCAAACAAAGATAAGATTTTTAGGTCATGATATAATTCAAGGTACTATAAAGCCTATAGATAGAAGTTTAGAATTCTCTAACAAATTTCCTGATGAAATTAAAGATAAAAAACAATTACAAAGATTTTTAGGATGTCTAAACTATATTCATGATTTCTTTAAAGATTTAGGAATTATATGTAAACCTCTATATGACATATTAAAAAAGAATCCTAAACCATGGACTCAAGAACATACTAATATTGTTAGGCATGTTAAAGAAAAAATTAAATATCTACCATGTTTAAACTTACCACATCCAGAAGCCAATCTTATAGTAGAAACAGATGCTAGTAATTTAGGATATGGAGGAATATTAAAACAAAAACTAAA
Organism: Chrysanthemum seticuspe; assembly: GCA_019973895.1. NCBI lineage: Eukaryota > Viridiplantae > Streptophyta > Magnoliopsida > Asterales > Asteraceae > Chrysanthemum > Chrysanthemum seticuspe. Next base: position 43,926,673 of record BPTQ01000008.1, read on the forward strand.
AGATAATAAATCAGAACAATTAGTTAGATATTTTTCAGGTTCTTGGAATGATACACAGAAAAACTATTCTACGGTTAAAAAGGAAATTTTAAGTATTGTTTTAAATATGAAAAAATTTGAAGATGATTTATATATGAAACCTTTTCTATTAAGAATTGATTGTCAGTCTGCAAAATATATTTTAGAAAAAGATATTTAAAATATTATTTCAAAACAAGTTTTTGCTAGATGGCAAGCAATTCTAAGTAATTTTGATTTTGAAATCGAATTTATTCGAGGAGAAAACAATTCATTACCAGATTTCTTATCCAGAGAATTCTTACAGGGACTATGAATCCAGATAAAAGAATTATTGTACCTAAACCAAGAATTCCTTCTCCCCCATCTTCATCTCAAGAACTTCCATCTATTAATAGATTTACACCATTACCACCCTATTCTTCTGTTTTAGGACCTAGACCCAGACCACCTTATTCTGTCTTAGCAAATCTCTCTCCTATAAATCAAAAATCAAATACTTTTCCTCTACCAAGATCTCCATCATCAAATACTTCAAAATTTTCTGATAACTCAGTATTTCATGTTAATCCAAATAAACAAGTGATTAAGATTTTAGAACCATAAGAAGAAGAAAAATTAAGTCAGAATTTTCTATCTCTTATTGATTATCTATATCCCAAAAGCGCTCATTTCTATACAACTGAATATCAAACAAGAGAATACTATGAAGCAGTTCTTATTGATAGTAATTCTATTGAAGTCAAGCACAACCCCGATTCTGAAATACCAAATCAAATTGGTTGTAGCAAAGTTAAAATTAAACAAGTTTTGTCACCAACAGATTGGGGTAACAGACCTTTTACCCATAAAACCTTATCATGTTTTCCTGATTACCTAGTCTATAACTATTAAGATTATCAAGAAGCCTGGTTCAAAGCTTTTCTATTAAGAGGTCATAAACACTCTCGATTTTTCCATTTTGATCAAGAATTTTCCAATAAATATCCAAGATGGTTTATTAAATGGTTTAATTATATGGGAAGTATTCCTGAAATTTTTCCGAAAAGTGTTCTTTTAGGTTTTAACAAATATAAAAAGATTTTTAGTCAAGAAAGTGCTCCTCCTTGTGAGTATACGTTACAATTTTCAGCTCTATTTTAAATACCATGGATTTTATCTTTTATCTATAAAAAACAAGAAGAAGAAGTTACATCTCCACCCTTGCTATACAGACAATTCAGTGTTAAATGGTGGAAAAAGATTAATGAAGAACAAGCCGATGTTAAAGCAGTTACTCTATACTATGAAAATATTTCAAGAAGTTCTCCTAGCCCTTATAGTCCAAGTTCATGTTCAAATACTACTGATACAGAGACAATAAGAAGAATTCAAAAATGTTCATCTCCACAAGAAATACAAAAGATTATTGATGAAATCAAGAGGTCTCCCACTTCAAGTGAAGATATCTTTCAAGATTCTCAAGACCCATACGAAGATTTTGATTTAAATTAAATACTGTATTAAATGTAAAAGTTTAGTCTATTTTCAAAGTTAGGCGACTAGAATTAATAATTTAAAGTTAGGCAGCAAATGTAGCTATAATTGAAGAAGATTGGTGGCCGACAGAGAAAAGGAAAAGAAGAAACGATAAAGCTCTATAATTGTAGTATAATTGAAGAAGTCAAAAGTGGCCGACAAAGAAGAAAAGAAAAGAAGAAACGACAAAGAAAAGTTATTGAAGACGGCTATTATTGAGGTAACCATAATTGAAGACAGCTCTATAATTGAAGACAACACGTTTTTAAAGATGTTTACCGCCAGTTGCCGGTTTCTCACGAAAGATTTCAGCTATAAAAGAAAACTCGATTCTCATTCTTAAGCAGAGTTCAATAGAGAGTTCAATATATGAAGAAAAAACCCTCAGTCATATTATCAACTACCCAATGTTCAAAGTCTTTAGATTTTCAAATTTGTATCTCTCCAGTTCCTATTGTTCAGTCCGAGTCCTGTAATTCTCTTTCTATTGATCAAGATTTAATAAAAGGTATTATTCTATAATTCCTCGACTATGTCAAAAATTTTGATTATTCTTGAAATCATTCTATTATACAATTTCTTAGCAATCTTATATATATTTGAAATGATTTTAAAATTAGTTTCATATGTTAAATCATCTTCTATCTAAATTTATTTATTATTATAATTATTATTATCATCTAAACTAAAATATTAGATATTAGCATCGATCCTGTCAGCAATTGGTATCAGAGCCAAGTGTTTTCGACGAGGTAATATATTTGATTATTTATAAGTTATGAATCTTTTTTGTTTAGATTATATATATATGTGTATATATATATATATATATATATGTATGTATGTGTGTGTGTGTGTGTGTATATATATATATATATATACATATAGATATATGGGTTCTCAATTAATCTTAGGACAACCTTTTATAACACAATTATACCCGTTCAAAGTAAATGAAAATGGTTTAACTACAAAAATTTTAGGAAAAAAGATATTATTTCCCTCTGCTATACCAATGATAACTAAAGAAATAAACATCATTGATAATAAAAAGAAACATATAGAATATTTAATAAATGAAATAAATGATAAAAGAATGGAAAATCAATTACAAAATAATATTGTAAAGAATAAAATAAAACAATTAGAAGAAAAATTTAAAAATAATGTATGTGCAACTATACCAAATGCTTTTTGGAAAAGAACCACAACATATTGTTAGCTTACCTTATATAAAAGAGTTTGATGAAAAAGATATTCCTACTAAATCTAAATCTATACATATGTCTCAAGAATTAGTACAACATTGTAGAAAAGAAATACAAGATTTATTAGATAAAAATCTTATAAGACCTTCAAAGTCTCCTTGGTCTTGTTCAGCCTTTTATGTAATAAATAGCGCTGAAATAGAAAGAGGAGCACCAAGATTAGTTATAAATTATAAACCATTAAATAAAGTACTAAAATGGATTAGATACCCTATTCCAAATAAAAGAGATTTATTAAAAAGATTATATGATTCAAAAATATTTTCTAAATTCGATATGAAATCAGGATTTTGGCAAATTCAAATAAATGAAAAAGATAGATATAAAACAGGATTTAATGTTCTTTTTGGTCATTACGAATGGAACGTCATGCCTTTTGGTTTAAAAAATGCTCCTTCAGAATTCCAAAATATAATGAATGATATAATTATTTCTATAAGTAATTTTGCTATAGTATATATCGATGACATTCTAATATTTTCTAAAAATATAGATCAGCATTTTAAACATTTAAATATATTTTATGATCTCGTATACAAAAATGGTATAGCAGTTTCTCCTACTAAAATAACTTTATTTCAAACTGAGATAAGATTTTTAGGTCATAATATAATCCAAGGAACTATTAAACCCATAGATAGAAGGTACAATTTTCAAACAAATTTCCAGACGAAATAAAAGATAAAAAACAGTTGCAAAGGTTTTTAGGATGTTTAAATTATATTCATGACTTCTTTAAAGATTTAGGAAGTATATGTAAATGATTGGTGCCGAACCGTCAAGTCAAACAAACTTAAAACTGTTCAGACACAAATGCAAATGAAGATCAGGGAATATAGTGGATTCCCGGGTCGTTAAGTCCCACGGAGACTCAATGGTGTGTTAAACACTAATTCAGATGATAGAATGATCACTAAGGATAGTGATCAGAAAGGATTTGGATTGAAAATTTAAGCTGAGGACAACTCAAACATAATGAAGTAAGCGAAAGAATGTAAAGAAACAGACTATTAAACTACAATAAGCACTTCAGCAGAATCAGTAGATTTAGCAGAATATAAAATACTGAATCAGCAGAAATGAAATAGCATTTAGCAACAACAAACAAGTCGGCAGAATCTAAACTTCTACATCAGCAGAATCAAAAGTTAATTCAGCAAACTTAAAACAGATCAGCAGAAGCATATCAGCAGAAGCCAAAATAATGAATCAACAGAATCAGCAAATAACACTTCAGCAGATTCAATTGCAATTCAGCAGAATCACTGATAAGTTGACTAATGTGAACTTTGAATCAATTCTACTTACTGATTATGTTATACTAAACTATATTAAAACTGATTGAAACTAGGTTAACAGATTCTAAGCTACTTTGATGAGATTTGTATTCAAAAATCCTAACAGTGAACTATCTAGGTGTGATCAAAGGTGATTTTGACTATGGATGAAACAAGGACTGGTTTTTATGACTTGCTTAAGTTATTAGAACCAAGTATGATATAAAACAATAACAAGAAGCCAGTCAAACAACCCCTGACACAGTTGAACAAGTTAAACCAAACAAACCTTTATAAGCCTGATTTGGTGATTTTCAGAGCAAAACACAGATTTAAACCATGAAACTAATTGCAGACCTTATATAATCATTAAATAAGACTAAGTAAACATGAAACAACAATACTAACAACATGAAACACAAGAAAGATGATTATACTAATTTAACTGTCAAAATGAGATTTTAGCAACTATTAATTTAAAAGAACAAACAACTGATTTTAATCTTTAACTACACTTAACTAAAACTAATAAATATGAAAACACAGAGATTAAAACTAATGAACACTTGTACAGTAAAATGCCAAAATGGATCAAAGTGCTTACAAATAGCTATCCAACTGAAAACTGAGAACCAAAGGCCAAGATCACTCCTATAGGCTTACCACTCAGCCACTACCCAAGGCCATCCAAAATTTACCCTGCTCCAGCTGTGAACACCATTTCCATATGATTTTTGATTTTTCACTAATTATTTGGTATTTTTGGTAATTTTATGTTTTTACTTCTAAACTGGATTTTATGATATCTAATAGCTTTTAGAAGCTATCTAGGAGCTTACCCGAGCTATTTCAGTCCAAACAACTACTAAAATCAACATTTGAATCATATGAGATTTTTGAAAGGTAAATTGCATAAACTGGAAACTTGAATTGAAACTGAAATTGATGACTTCAAAAGATTTATTACACACTGAATACTTGAAATACAAAGCTTTTAATTTAAAACTTACACTGAAAATAGAGTTTAAGCTAAAACGACATTAAGTATAACTAAAAATATTCTAGATATCTTCATACAATGCTTCCCACCTCCTTTTTATAGACTTTTTGGACTCCTTTGATATCTCTGAATCTTTCCCACTAATTTCCAGCCATTGGATTGCACAAAATCATCATAATCGTCCACTTGTAGATTTGGCTCCAATTTCTTCTTTGAGCAGGTTTTTTTAATAAATGGAGTGGGTTTGAGTCAATTAAAGATTTTTGGTGTTAGTGGAGGTGGAGGGGGACAAGGTAAGGAGGGGGGGAATGGAGCAAATCATGGAAACCACCATGGTTTCTGGTTTGGCGCTCTTTCTGTGAGGGAGAGGAACAGGAGCTGGGTTTGACTTATATGACCGTTGTACTAATAAAAAAAAGGGGGTCAAATGGGTAGTGGCTGGGGTCTTTTTGTATTGTGGACTGGGAGTCAAGGGTCAAGGGCTGTTGGGTTGGGCTAGTTGTTGGATTGGATATTTGGGCCTAGCTTATATAAGGTGTCCGTTTGGTTTTAGTAAAGATAAGGACCAAAAGTGTAACTTAACCAAACTTCAAGGACTGAAAATGTCATGTTTCCAAACTTCTCACAAGGACTAAATTTGCCAACTTTGATAATACAAGAACCCTTTTTTTTGCATAAAATCTATTTTTAAAGTCCAAGGACTATATTTGTAATTTTCCAAAGTTAAGGGACCTTTCTTGCCAATTGACCAAAGAATCATTCAAGGATCATTTTAAACAACTTAGAATACTTCAGGGACCTTGAATGATAAATTTCCACATTTTTGAATTTCCAGGGACTAGATTTGACAACTTTTAAAACTCGGGGGACTAAAACTGCCAATTTTGCAAACTTTATACATTTTTCATCTGATTTTGATATTTTTGAATTTAAAACACATAAAACACTGATTTGTGATAATTTGATCATTTTGATGTGTTTTTGAGCGTTTTCAGATGAATTTGCAGTTTAGATTATGTAAAAATGATGAGTATTTGGAAACTCATCAATCCCCCACACTGAGATATTGCTAGTCCCTAGCAATGATTTGAGAAAACTTTGATGGATTTGAAAAACTCTTTACCAAAAGCCATCACTTCTGGAGTAGCCGATTGTTTTGATTCAAGTAAGAATCTTGGTACAACGATAACCAGATGATTTATTGGCAAATCATAAACCATATAACGGATTTGATGTGTCTTTACCAGAAGCCGTACCCTTCTGGACTAGCCAACTCTTAGATAAATTATCAAGATTATCTTTGGTGAGCTGAATACCAATTATGGATTTTCCACTGCCTTTACCACAAGCCATAACCTTGCGGGCTAGCCAGCTCATTATCTTTTGAGGATGATGGGGAGCTGAAGAACCATACAATTTTGGGCAAATTGCAAGCCATATAAACGGATTTGATTAATCTTTACCAAGAGCCGTTTGCTCCTGGATTAGCCAATCCTTTTGTCTTACAGACATGGCGGACTGATAACCAGATGAGAAAGTGTAAAACACTTACTCCAAAAAAAAAATTTTTTTGGCCAAAAACGGGGGAATTGGGTAAATAATATATGACAAAATTCGTGAGAATCCCCCCCACACTAGAGATGAATATTGCCCTCAATATTCAAAGTACCGGCGGTTATGCCGAAACAAAGAACGTGAAAGGGAAATATTAAGGCCATTATTTAGAAAGAAGATTTTTTTTTTTTTTTTTTTTTTTTTTTTTTTTAAGAAAGAATGAGGATATACAACAGCGTGGGGAGACTCCCCCACACTTGGGTGGTAGAAAGGGGGTAAGAAGACAGAATTATGGGTGAAAACCCATATGATGCGTGCTAATGTTTTTGATTACCGAGTCACTAGCTTGACTCGATCCCCGCATTCATTGGTTCATGGGGAATGTTTGTAAATCTGGGACAACCACAGGAGGAATGTCCTCTCCAAAGTAATGCTTAACTCGATGACCATTCACTTTAAAATTAGGACCATCGGGTTGAGATAACTCAACGGTACCATAAGGATAAACCTTAGCAATAGTGAATGGACCAGACCAGCGGGACTTGAGCTTTCCCGAGAAAATCTTCAATCTTGAGTTGAAAAGAAGGACTCGATCACCAACGTTGAAAACGCGGTTCTTGATCTTGGAGTCATGAATCTTCTTTGTCTTTTGCTTGTAGATCAAAGAGTTCTCATAAGCTTGATCACGAAGTTCATTTAGTTCATTCATTTGAACTTTTCTGTGATCACCGGCTGTCTGTATATCGAAGTTAGCATGCTTTAAGGCCCAGTAAGCCTTGTGCTCTAACTCAATCGGAAGATGACATGCTTTTCCGTACACTAGCTTGTATGGAGTACACCCGATTGGTGTTTTGTAAGCTGTACGAAAAGCCCAGAGTGCGTCATCCAGTTTATCCGACCAGGATGCACGATTTTCACCTACTGTCCTTTCAAGTATTCTTTTAATACCACGGTTTGAAACTTCCACCTGCCCACTTGTTTGGGGGTGGTATGCAGTAGAGAGACGGTGGGTAACACCATATTTTTGCATGACTCTTTCAAATTGGTCATTACAGAAATGTGTACCACGATCACTGATTATCGCTCTCGGAGTTCCAAACCTGGCAAACAGAGATTTTAAAAACTTCACAACTACTCGGGCATCATTGGTGGGTAGAGCTTTTGCTTCAACCCATTTTGACAGATAGTCAACAGCCACGAGTATGTACTTGTTACCACGAGACGAAGGAAATGGCCCCATAAAATCAATACCCCATATGTCAAATATCTCACAAACTTGAATGGCATTTTGCGGCATTTCATTCCTTTGAGATATATTACCATGACGCTGACAAGCGTCACAGGTTTTGACATAATCGTGGGCATCCTTATAGATTGTGGGCCAATAGAACCCGGAATCAAACACCTTTTTGGCGGTGTAGTTAGGACTATGATGGCCCCCGGTGGGTCCAGCATGGCAAGCTGTGAGAATATCAATAGCTTCTTGTCCATAAACACACCGTCGGATGACTTGATCCGCACAGATTTTGAACAAGAAAGGGTCGTCCCAGAAATAGTGTTTAACATCCTTGAAGAATTTGTTCTTCTGCTGGGTCGACATTCCTTTCACAATGAAGTTACCCGCATGGTAATTTGCAAAGTCAGCAAACCATGGGGTGGTAGAATTTCCACGAAAAGAAACCGCATTGAGTGTCTCGAGAGGAAATGTTTCATTTATATCCTTTTTCTCGAAAACATCTTGGTGAGGGTTTTCTAATCTGGACAGATGATCAGCCGCTAGATTCTCAGCTCCTTTTTTATCACGTATGATGATATCAAATTCTTGGAGGAGGAGAATCCAACGAAGCAATCTCGGCTTTGCATCTTGTTTTGCAAAGAGATATTTAAGAGCCGAGTGATCCGTATACACTACGCATTTGGTCAAGATAAGATACGGCCGAAACTTCTCAAAAGCATACACCACGGCTAATAGCTCTTTTTCTGTGGTGGTGTAATGAGTTTGAGCCTCAGTCATAGTTTTGCTTGCGTAGTGAATAGGCTGAAAATGCTTATTTCTTCGTTGCCCTAGGACTGCACCGATAGCAAAATCACTTGCATCGCACATGAGCTCAAAAGGCAAGTCCCAGTCGGGAGCAACGAGAATGGGTGCCTCAGTAAGCTTTTTCTTCAATGTTTCAAAAGCTACGATGCACTCGGGTGAAAAGATAAAAGGAGCATCCTTTTCAAGAAGATGGGTCATAGGCCGGGCGATTTTGGAAAAATCTTGAATGAATCTACGATAGAAACCGGCATGACCCAAAAAACTCCTAATACCCTTGACGGTAGTAGGATGAGGTAATTTAGCAATAACATCGACCTTTGCTCTATCTACCTCAATCCCATTCTTAGAAATCTTATGGCCAAGGACAATGCCTTCTTTGACCATAAAGTGACTTTTCTCCCAGTTTAGACAAAGATTGGTGTCTTCACACCTTTGAAGCATTTTATCTAAATGGGAGAGACATGATTGAAAAGAATCCCCAATGACTGAGAAGTCATCCATAAACACTTCCATTGTTTCCCCGATCATGTCGTGGAATATGGCCATCATACATCGTTGGAACGTGCCAGGAGCATTACATAAGCCAAAAGGCATACGTTTGTAGGCAAAAGTCCCGTATGGGCAAGTGAATGTGGTCTTTTCTTGATCCTGTGGATCAATAGGGATCTGAAAGTAACCCGAGAAACCATCAAGGAAGCAATAGTACTCATTCCCTGCTAATCTCTCAAGCATCTGGTCCATGAAGGGTAGAGGAAAATGGTCTTTTCGGGTGGCGTCATTCAACTTACGATAGTCAATGCAAACACGCCATCCCGTAACCAATCGAGTTGGAATTAACTCGTTATCTTCATTTGTGATAACAGTAATGCCACCCTTTTTCGGGACACAATGAATTGGGCTAACCCAAGGACTGTCTGAGATTGGGTAAATCAATCCTGCATCAAGAAGTTTGATAACCTCTTGTTTAATGACATCATGGATTTTTGGATTCACTCGTCTCTGATGTTGAACTGCAGGTTTGAAGTCATCCTCCATCAAGATTTTATGAGTACAGAACTCAGGGTCTATACCTTTGATGTCGGAGAGTTTCCAAGCAATTGCTTGCTTGTGTGACTTCAAGATTTTAATGAGAGCAGCTTTTTCATCTTTACTCAAATCTCGAGCAATAATGACGGGTAATTTATCGTTACCCTCAAGGAATGCATACTCAAGATGAGGAGGTAAGTCCTTAAGCTCAACCTCAGGAAATTCTTCAGTTTTCTCAACTGAGTTGACTTCCTCGTTATGAAGTTTGATGGGAGGGAGAGGAAAAGAAGTATCCAGATTTGACACTTTCTCAAGAAGAATATCTCCCTCCAGATTAATCTCATCTGGGATTGAATCACTGGGATGAGGGGCTGATGATGGATCCTCATTGAGCAACTTCTTAATAAGAAGTATGTCCCCCTCAATATCAATCGGAGCATGATCAATTTCCCAAGGTACAGAATCACTAGCCAAATATGCTTCAATCTCATCTAAGATGAAGTCGCTTCCCTCAAACGGAGTGATAGAAGGAGTAGAATTGGCTATGATAGGCTGAGAAGATGTGGTGGTATCCCCACTCACAGAATTATGAGAATAACCAAGAACTTCTTGAGAGTACTCGTCAGAAGCAACATCAATGATATCTATTCGGTTAACCGATTCAGAATCATAATTTGCGGAGTACCTCGAAGTTTGGTCAAGATTGAAGGTGACAGCTTCATTACCAACACGCAATGTGATTTCTTGCTCAAATACATCTATGAGAGCACGGCCCGTTCTCAGGAATCCTCGACCAACAATGAGAGGAACCCGATGATCGGCATCAAAATCAACAACCACGAAGTCAGCTGGGAAATGGAACTTTCCTACTTTCACAAATACGTCCTCAGCAATGCCAAGAGGACGGGATATGGAACGATCAGCAAGCTCGAGAGTCATGCATGTAGGAGTGAGTTCCGGAAGAGAGAGCTTCTTCCATACTGAATATGGCATAAGATTAATGCTTGCACCAAGATCTGCTAGGGCAAAGCATTCAACCATTCCTGGGAATACACAAGGTAAGAGAAATTTCCCAGGATCTCCAAGCTTTTCAGGAAGCTTCTTCAGAATAACTGCTGAGCAGTTCTCGTTAAGAGGAGTCTTAGCCATTTCAAACAGCTTTTCCTTATTGCTTAACATGTGCTTGAGAGTAGATGCGAACTTGGGCATCAGCATGATAGCATCCGCAAAGCTTATGTCAAAATGTAACTCTTGGAAAATTTGGAAAAATTTATCCATTTGATGACTAGCTTTCTCGCGGAGCTTTTGCTCGTTCAAGCGTGATGGGTAAGGAATAGAAGATTTGGATTTCTGATTCTCAACAGGAGCTATAGGAGGTTCAAAAACAACTCCTTGATTAGACTGGGGTTTCTGGACCACTTGAGGATGGACTACCGAAGGTTGGACGTGTGCGGTACTTCGTGGGCTTGAATTATGCACTTTGTCCGTAGTATCCTTGGTAACTTGACTCATTGGCACTGGTGGAGGTGGCATTGGAGTCGTAGGTCCATTATGTTTTGGAGGTTCACTGTCCACTACCTTAGGAAGAGAAGAAGAAGAAGAGGTAGTAGGAACAGCAGGTCCAGGGTATGAAACACCACTTCGGGTTGTGATCGCCTTGGCATCGCCCCTCGGGTTAGCGATCGTGTTGCTCGGTAAAGTACCTGAGCCCGAGGGTCGATCATTTAAAGACTTCTTCAGATCAGCAATCTGACTGACCAACAACCGATTCATTTCATCTTGGGATTTCATAAACTGCTTCAGTAACTCATCAGATGATGGTCCTGGAGGAGTAATGATGGGAGGAGCTGGAGGGACAATTTGAGGTCGTATGTTTTGATTATGACCAAAATTCCCTTGATTAGGATTCATATTCCCATGAAATTGATTCCCTCGATTGAAATTGTTTTGATTGGGGTTTCCTTGATGATGGAAACCCTGATTGGGTCCAGGATAGAAATTACCTTGGTTTTGATAACCTTGGTTCATTCTTGGTTGGTTCTGATTCCGGTTCTGCATGTTGTGATTTTGATTGAAACCGGGTGGTGCCTGATTAGTGTTAGCACGGTAGTGTGGTTCATTTTGAGGACGGTATTGATTACCTCCTTGTTGTGAACTACCGGCTAAAGCATTTGCTTCAAAAGGACTACCATCGGTGGCAGTACAATTGTAGTAAGCGTGAGGACCACCACAAGTGACACAAACGTCAACTTTCTTCACTTCAGCATGTGTTGGTGGCTGAGTGAAGGAGACTTTCTTCTGGTTAGCAAGAACCAAAGCCTGAACAATGTCTGTGAGTTTATCAATCTTAGCATCGGTGCTAGATGTACTCACGGGGGATGAAGAAGAAGAAGGTCCAGCATTAGACTGATATGTCTTAGCTCTGAAAGGACGGACCTGAGATTTATTCTCAATGATCTGCAAGGCCTCTTTGGTGGTCTTGCTCAGGAAATTACCTCCCGCGGAGGCATTCAAAGAATCTTGATTAGCCTGATTAAGACCATTGTAGAAAGTATCCATTTGCATTAACTCGGTAAAACCGTGATGCGGACACTTGCGAAGCAACTCTTTGTAACGATCCCATGCCTCCCCAAATGATTCATCAAATCTCTGAGAAAATTTCATTATCTCATTCTTAAGACTTGTGGTTCGGGATGGAGGATAGAACTCGTTAACGAACTTGGTGACAAGATCTTCCCATGTCTCTATAGAACGAGGGGGTTGTTTCTCAAGCCAATTCCGGGCTTGTCCCTCTAGAGAAAATGGGAACAGAAGAAGCTTGATAGCTTCAGATGGGACATTCTTATACTTGATGGTAGATGCTATCTTGTTAAACCATCGAATGTGTGCATGAGGATCATCCCGCTCAAAACCATAGAATTGGCTTTGGGTTACTAGATTGAGCAACCCGGTTTTGAGCTCGAAAGTGTCAGCCACGATGGCTGGGACAACAATGGCATCTCCGTAACCCTCGATGGGTGCTTGGAGAAGCTCATTCATCGGTTTGTCTTCTGCCATTTCGACAGGAGGTGGTGGTGGTAGACGTTCCTCAGTCACGGCTGAAGGAGCTGAACGTCCTCTACGTCTGCGAGGAATGTTTCCAAGTTCGGAAAGTGGACTTGTAGAACTGGAAGAACGAGTGCGCATGCACTATGTATAAAAACCAATTTTCAAAACAAATGAGGCAAAACACAAGTGAACTTAACCAATAATCACAGATGAAATGGCTTCTTTGAAAAAGGTACACCAAATCACAAGTGACACAAAGGCAAGTTTTAAATCTGATGTTCGGGAACTTATTAATGGTCGCACCCCCAGTTAGGTAGTGCACTGCCTTGATTTGCGGTGGTTGATTTTTATGTATTCAATTAAGTACCACTGAAAAGACGTAGGTAAGATTTGTGCAGATGGGTTCAAAAACTTTTGGACAATGTTTTTGTTATCGTCCCGTATAACCAAATCGTATCTCTTCAAGAATCACCTTAAAAGAGAATACAAAATAGAAAACGTTCCGATTGTTTTGTTGTTTTATATATTTTTTTTGGTGTTTTAACACTTTAGGAAAAGTGTTAATGACTTTTTTGGTTTTCTTATAACTTTACAAAAACTTTTTACAAACGGTGGGTATGTGCAACAATGGATCTGAAAATGGCTAGACACACGCTAAAGCCTCCCCGGCAGCGGCGCCAAAATTTTGATTTCGTCCAAACAGTCAAGTCTAACAAACTTAAAACTGTTCAGACACAAATGCAAATGAAGATCAGGGAATATAGTGGATTCCCGGGTCGTTAAGTCCCACGGAGACTCAATGGTGTGTTAAACACTAATTCAGATGATAGAATGATCACTAAGGATAGTGATCAGAAAGGATTTGGATTGAAAATTTAAGCTGAGGACAACTCAAGCATAATGAAGTAAGCGAAAGAATGTAAAGAAACAGACTATTAAACTACAATAAGCACTTCAGCAGAATCAGTAGATTTAGCAGAATATAAAATACTGAATCAGCAGAGATGAAATAGCATTTAGCAACAACAAACAAGTCGGCAGAATCTAAACTTCTACATCAGCAGAATCAAAAGTTAATTCAGCAAACTTAAAACAGATCAGCAGAAGCATATCAGCAGAAGCCAAAATAATGAATCAACAGAATCAGCAAATAACACTTCAGCAGATTCAATTGCAATTCAGCAGAATCACTGATAAGTTGACTAATGTGAACTTTGAATCAATTCTACTTACTGATTATGTTATACTAAACTATATTAAAACTGATTGAAACTAGGTTAACAGATTCTAAGCTACTTTGATGAGATTTGTATTCAAAAATCCTAACAGTGAACTATCTAGGTGTGATCAAAGGTGATTTTGACTATGGATGAAACAAGGACTGGTTTTTATGACTTGCTTAAGTTATTAGAACCAAGTATGATATAAAACAATAACAAGAAGCCAGTCAAACAACCCCTGACACAGTTGAACAAGTTAAACCAAACAAACCTTTATAAGCCTGATTTGGTGATTTTCAGAGCAAAACACAGATTTAAACCATGAAACTAATTGCAGACCTTATATAATCATTAAATAAGACTAAGTAAACATGAAACAACAATACTAACAACATGAAACACAAGAAAGATGATTATACTAATTTAACTGTCAAAATGAGATTTTAGCAACTATTAATTTAAAAGAACAAACAACTGATTTTAATCTTTAACTACACTTAACTAAAACTAATAAATATGAAAACACAGAGATTAAAACTAATGAACACTTGTACAGTAAAATGCCAAAATGGATCAAAGTGCTTACAAATAGCTATCCAACTGAAAACTGAGAACCAAAGGCCAAGATCACTCCTATAGGCTTACCACTCAGCCACTACCCAAGGCCATCCAAAATTTACCCTGCTCCAGCTGTGAACACCATTTCCATATGATTTTTGATTTTTCACTAATTATTTGGTATTTTTGGTAATTTTATGTTTTTACTTCTAAACTGGATTTTATGATATCTAATAGCTTTTAGAAGCTATCTAGGAGCTTACCCGAGCTATTTCAGTCCAAACAACTACTAAAATCAACATTTGAATCATATGAGATTTTTGAAAGGTAAATTGCATAAACTGGAAACTTGAATTGAAACTGAAATTGATGACTTCAAAAGATTTATTACACACTGAATACTTGAAATACAAAGCTTTTAATTTAAAACTTACACTGAAAATAGAGTTTAAGCTAAAACGACATTAAGTATAACTAAAATATTCTAGATATCTTCATACAATGCTTCCCACCTCCTTTTTATAGACTTTTTGGACTCCTTTGATATCTCTGAATCTTTCCCACTAATTTCCAGCCATTGGATTGCACAAAATCATCATAATCGTCCACTTGTAGATTTGGCTCCAATTTCTTCTTTGAGCAGGTTTTTTTAATAAATGGAGTGGGTTTGAGTCAATTAAAGATTTTTGGTGTTAGTGGAGGTGGAGGGGGACAAGGTAAGGAGGGGGGGAATGGAGCAAATCATGGAAACCACCATGGTTTCTGGTTTGGCGCTCTTTCTGTGAGGGAGAGGAACAGGAGCTGGGTTTGACTTATATGACCGTTGTACTAATAAAAAAAAGGGGGTCAAATGGGTAGTGGCTGGGGTCTTTTTGTATTGTGGACTGGGAGTCAAGGGTCAAGGGCTGTTGGGTTGGGCTAGTTGTTGGATTGGATATTTGGGCCTAGCTTATATAAGGTGTCCGTTTGGTTTTAGTAAAGATAAGGACCAAAAGTGTAACTTAACCAAACTTCAAGGACTGAAAATGTCATGTTTCCAAACTTCTCACAAGGACTAAATTTGCCAACTTTTATAATACAAGAACCCTTTTTTTTGCATAAAATCTATTTTTAAAGTCCAAGGACTATATTTGTAATTTTCCAAAGTTAAGGGACCTTTCTTGCCAATTGACCAAAGAATCATTCAAGGATCATTTTAAACAACTTAGAATACTTCAGGGACCTTGAATGATAAATTTCCACATTTTTGAATTTCCAGGGACTAGATTTGACAACTTTTAAAACTCGGGGGACTAAAACTGCCAATTTTGCAAACTTTATACATTTTTCATCTGATTTTGATATTTTTGAATTTAAAACACATAAAACACTGATTTGTGATAATTTGATCATTTTGATGTGTTTTTGAGCGTTTTCAGATGAATTTGCAGTTTAGATTATGTAAAAATGATGAGTATTTGGAAACTCATCAGTAAACCATTATATGAAAGACTTAAGAAAAATCCTGAACCTTGGTCAGAAAAACATACCCAAGTAATTAAACACATAAAAAATAAAATAAAAGAATTACCTTGCCTAACTATACCTAATCCAGAAGCAAGTCTTATAGTAGAAACAAATGCTAGTGATATCGGATATGGAGGTATTCTAAAACAAAAATTAAAAAACAATGATAAAGAACAATTAGTACGATTTTTCTCAGGATCTTGGAATGATACTCAAAAGAATTATTCTATAGTTAAAAAAGAAGTATTAAGTATAGTTTTAAATATTCAAAAATTTGAAGATAATTTATATATGAAACCTTTTTTTATTAAGAGTTGATTGTTCTTCAACAAAATATATCTTAGAAAAAGATGTTAAAAAATTAATTTCAAAACAAATTTTTGCCAGATGGCAAGCTATCCTCAGTAATTTTGATTTTCAAATTGAGGTTATAAAAGGAGAAGCCAATTCTCTCCCAGATTTCTTATCAGGAGAATTTTTACAGGGATGAATTCAGACAACAAGAAACCTTTTGTTCGTATACCAAAACCCCGATTATCATCTCCATCAACTCCCCCAATATCCACATCACTATCTCCATTTTCACAAAATCAATCTCCAAGAAAAACCTTATCCCCATTTCCATCAAATCAATTATCTCCAAGAACACCATATTCGGCCTTAGCATATATACCAAATGTATCAAGTGTATCTCAAAGTCAAAACTCTTATTCATCAGTCGCCTCATCCTCAAATATGCCCAGAAATCCTAATAAACCAGAACCCAAAATAAATCCAAATCGCCAAGTTGTAAAGATTCTTGAACCAGAAGAAGAGGAAAAGTTAAATCAAAGTTTTGGTTCTCTTATCAAATATATTTTCCCATAAAACACCCACTTTTATAACATCGATTTTCAAACAAGATAATATTACGAAGCCATTTTATTAGAAAGTAAATCCATCGAGTTATTCCATACTCAAGATTTTAAAATACAAGGTCTTATCAGCAGTACAAAAGTCAAAATTCTCAAAGTTTTATCTTTAGAAGAGTGGGGAAATAAACCTTATGTTAATAGAGTCTTACCTCGTTTTCCATAATATCCCGCATATAATTACTATGATTATCAAGAAGCTTGGTCAAAAGCATTTTTCCTGAGAAATCATAGTCATACATGGTTTTTTGGGTTTAATGAAGTATTCCCAAATAAATACCCAAAATGGTTCGTTAAATGGTTCAGATACATGGGAGGAATTCCAGAGATTTTCCCCCCAAAGATTCTACAAGGATATCAAAAATATAAATCAGTCTTTTCTCAAGAAAGTATCCCTCCGTTTGAATATACTTTACAGTTTATGATTATATTTAGACTTACATGGATTATGTCATGGAATTATAAAAAACAAGATGCAGAAGGAGTTTCTCCTCCTCTTTTGGTAAGGGAATTCAGTGCAAGATGGTGGAGTGCAGTTTCAGAAGATCAAGCAGATGAAAAAGCAGTTATAAATTATTATAATAATCTTGTCAGATCACCAAGTCCAAGTCCCTCCATCTCAAACAAATCCTATACAGATGAAGATGCAATCAAAAGAATTCAAGAATGTAAATCAAAAGAAGAAATCCAAAAGATTCTAGATGAAGTTCGTAAATCGCCTACTCCAAGTGAAGAGTTATATCAAGATTCTCAAGATCCATATGAAGATGATGACTTTGAATTCCTAAGTTAAATTGTTATATTCAAGTTTTATATTTTATATCAAAAATGTAACATAAATGTGTCGAGTCTTTATATTCAAGTAAAATATATTAAAGTAAGGTAAGAATCATTAATCATCCATTATCACATGAAGATTTATAAAATGTTTGAAGAAGGATAAGCAACATTTATAATTGAAGAAGATGGCCGACAAACTTTTATAATTGAAGATGGTGTAGCCCCTACGTTTCTTATAATTAAAGATGGTGCATCCCTTTTTTGACAACTTTCGAATACCAACAAGAGACTTTATAAAAGTTTAAAAGTAATCTATGATTGAAGATATTACCGGCATTTGTAAGTCATCAGCAATAATAGAGAAGATAACCGGTATTTAGCAGTCATCACACGAAGAATGTTACCGAGAAATTCAAGTATAAAAGAAAGGACTCTCATAGTTAAAGGACAGGCTTCATTTTATGAAGAAAAAATAATCCATTATATTATCCACCACCCAATGTTCCAAAACCTTAGATTTCCAAATTTGTATATCTCCAAGTTCTTCTATATTTCAGAATATCTCTACTGTAAACTCTGAATCTCCTTGTAATAATTCAAAAACAAATAATAAAGGTATCATTTTATAATCTTTGATATGTTTAAATTATCAATTATAGTTGAGAAAATATTGATTATAAGTGAAATATTCTTTTTTCATATTAAAGTTTTTATATTACATGGATTTATTTTATTATTATGCTTAATTTATAAAATAATAACCTTATTTAAATTCAATTTTCTTTAATTTAAGACAATTCATAACGATCCGAACAAATTGGTATCAGAGCCAAGTGCTCTATTTTGAAGAAGTAATAGTATTGAATCTATGAATTATGGCTATTAAAAATTTATTCCGATAAATAACGTAGAATAAGTTGTACATTAAATGAATACATAACTACGTTGGTAAGCCCTGTCGATCAGTCGGTTGGAATTAGCAACAACATTGGGAGTCAGACTGCCGTACCACGACGATATGGGAGTGTTCCCGGAGATTCATGTATTCAGGTAATATAAAACCTACTCTATTGAAATTTATCAGACTAAAATTTTAATAATCATCATGAATAAGATTTCAAGATTATTACTAAATCAAAAGGGTAGTATTTCTTCTGATATTAATGATGAACAGGATTTATCTAATTCTGTAGAAGTATCGATAGCTAATATAGAAACTAGTTTACATAATTGGAATATACCTAGAGTAGAAATTAAAACTTTATATAAACAAGGTTTTTTTGATTGGTTTCAAAGTTATTCCATTAAAACTACAGAAAAAACTATACCCTTATTAAAAAATCAACAAGAAATAAAATTATTCTCTTCAAAAGCTATACATGAACACAGAAAAAATTATAAATTTTTACATATAGGAATGGTTCAAGTAGCAATAAAACCTATGACAAGATTAGGAATTAATGCTCCAATATGTGTTGTATTGAGAGATGCTAGATTAACAAATTTTAATCAATCATTATTAGCCTTAGGAGAATCTAATATATGTAATGGTCCAATATATTTTCAAGCTTATCCTGATTATACAGTACCCTTATTTGATAAAAATATATTAGATGTATTAACTCTAAATTTACAGTTAAAAGAAGTATCTGATCCATTAGTTTTAATATATAGAGTATATTATAAAACTATGACCACTACTATAGAACCAAAATATAAAAAAGAAAATTCAGTTAATGAAACTTTACTTATAGAATCTAATTTTCAAAATTCTAATATAACCGTTCCTAAGAGGATTAAATGGGATGAAATTATTATAAATCAAACATGGAATTTTAAAGAAATTATAGAACCTAAGCCTTTAGAAATCAATAGTCAAATAAATAATATTATAGATCATTCTAATGGAAATATAGATGTAACTTTTGGCTCAGCCAAACATTCAATGTATATTCCATCGGCATCAAATAGTAATATAAATTTAAGAAGAACTCAGTCTATGAAACTTAAAGGAGTAAATTTTTGTACATCTATTCCAACACCTTTATATGAAGATGACAATATAGGTGATGATTTTAGCAATCAACCATCTAGATCTGAAGTAGAATATTATAGAGAAAATTATGAGTGATACTTCGATACAAGCAAAGATTGCTAGAAATCAAAACAATATTAATCATTTAAAAAGTTTATATAAACAAGAAAAATCTTTAAGATTAGAAATAAATTACGTTAAAGATATGATTAAAAAATGAGCAAAATATGTAAATTTAAGAGTACATCGAGGTTATCAAGTATATAATATTGAATGGAGTATAAAAAATTTACTAGTAGATCTAAAGGTTAATCAAGATATGATAAAATTGGTAAGATCACAATTAGTTATTTCTTAAAAATGAGTTTATATCAATACGAACTTAAAAAACAAATAATATATTATCAAGAATCTATTTTAAGAAAATAATAAATTAATAAAAATATTTAAAGAAGAATTATTCACCGGAGAATATGTTATTAGTAAAAAGGCACATAAAGATATGATAATAAGTTTAGTTTTACAAAATATTCGTTTAAAAGAAAAACTAGAAAAATTAAAAAGACTAATTCATTAAAATGGAAGAGATAAATAATATTCCTTTTAAAATGGAAATAAAATTTCTAAAAGATGAAATGTTTAATAATTATAATAATGAAAAATTAATATGGTATTATCTAAAATTTAACGAAAGAAAAAGAATGTTACATAATTTAGAATGGCAATCATATATTATTGATAATGAAGTAAACATTCCTTTTTTCACATGGTTTCAGTTATACAGTATAGAACAAAAAATATATTTCCCTTTTATAGAAAAAATAGAGGTAACTACAGATGATATTAATAAAGTATATTATGATCCAAAATCAAATAATCCCATAGTATGTCAACATCCTCCATGCAAAGATATTATAATTAAAAAAGATAATGAAGAATATATAGGACAACCTTTAGCCAAGCATAATAATGACGACAAAAAATCATTATAAACCTACCTACAAACCAAACGGACCCTAAAAGACTATATTTATTGTCTTTGATAGTGGCCAACATTAAGTGACTAAATTAACGTTATATATATGTATATATATATAGAGAGAGAGAGTAGGGATCCAGTGAGAAGTAAATTAAAATAAGAAGTGGTGAGAAGTGACCAAAACCATACATTTGAGATGCAACGACTTGCATTAGATGCATTTCTATTCATATAGATGCAACATCTTGAGTTTCGAAAGTTAATTTGATGTATAGATGGTGCAAATTGATTTTCATGATTTTGGCACGTGTAGAGGAGCAAAAAACAAGAGAAATCATGAAATGCATCTAATATACGTATATGCATCTAATTAAAAGCTAGAAAACACATTATTGTGCGTTATAATGCATCTAAGATTATAGGGATGCATCTAATTTAGGTTGATGCATCTCGGATTTGCGGTTATAGTTCTTCTTATTACTTCTTATTTTAAGTAATATTCTTATTTGATACTAACTATATATATATATATATATATATATATATATATATATATATATATATATATATATATATATATATATATATATATATATATATATATATATATATATATATATATATATATATATATATATATATATATATATATATATACAACGTTAATTTAGTCACTTAATGTTGGCCACTATCAAAGACAAGAAATATAGTCTTTTAGGGTCCGTTTGGTTTGTAGGTAGGTTTAGGATTATGATTTGGATTTGGATTTAGATTTAGAATAGAATTAATATTTGAATTTAATGTAGGAGAGAGAAAAATATTTAAAATTATATTATATTTTAAAAAAATGATTTATATAAAATGTTAGAGGAGAGAGATAGAGAGAAAATGAAGTGGGTCCTATTTTTATCTTAAAATCTACTACTCCCCCTACTTTAACACACTGCTTATTATTTGGTATTAAGTCTAAACTCAAATACTACCAAACATTTAAAAATAAGGTGTGGGTCCACTTTTCTAACCCAAACCCACAAACCAAACGGGCCCTTAATCTCTTTTTCTGCAAAATACACATAAATGAAGATGAAAATGTATAAAACTATACCAGCTGTAATCTTTAAATGAAATGAATGGGTGTACAAGCCTTTATTTTCTTTACCATCACGCGTGATTTGAACCTATTTGCAATATCTGGTAATTTTAAAAGACCTTACAGACCTAGCTTTAATATAACTGATCACCCATTTTTGTATGTATATTTGGACATTGAAATAAATGACTACACCAACCCCATGCAGGCATGCATCTATTTTCCAGACAAACAAGATTGAAACAAATGACTAACAAGATTAAAACTTTACCATTAAAAGTATAATTTAGTTGAATTCAAACAAAATAGGCAAAAACTTGTTAAATAAATTTTACTTATAAAGTTTTCCCGAAAAGTGTTCTTTTAGGTTTTAACAAATATAAAAAGATTTTTAGTCAAGAAAGTGCTCCTCCTTGTGAGTATACGTTACAATTTTCAGCTCTATTTTAAATACCATGGATTTTATCTTTTATCTATAAAAAACAAGAAGAAGAAGTTACATCTCCACCCTTGCTATACAGACAATTCAGTGTTAAATGGTGGAAAAAGATTAATGAAGAACAAGCCGATGTTAAAGCAGTTACTCTATACTATGAAAATATTTCAAGAAGTTCTCCTAGCCCTTATAGTCCAAGTTCATGTTCAAATACTACTGATACAGAGACAATAAGAAGAATTCAAAAATGTTCATCTCCACAAGAAATACAAAAGACTATTGATGAAATCAAGAGGTCTCCCACTTCAAGTGAAGATATCTTTCAAGATTCTCAAGACCCATACGAAGATTTTGATTTAAATTAAATACTGTATTAAATGTAAAAGTTTAGTCTATTTTCAAAGTTAGGCGACTAGAATTATTAATTTAAAGTTAGGCAGCAAATGTAGCTATAATTGAAGAAGATTGGTGGCCGACAGAGAAAAGGAAAAGAAGAAACGATAAAACTCTATAATTGTAGTATAATTGAAGAAGTCAAAAGTGGCCGACAAAGAAGAAAAGAAAAGAAGAAACGACAAAGAAAAGTTATTGAAGACGGCTATTATTGAGGTAACCATAATTGAAGACAGCTCTATAATTGAAGACAACACGTTTTTAAAGATGTTTACCGCCAGTTGCCGGTTTCTCACGGAAGATTCACGAAAGATTTCAGCTATAAAAGAAAACTCGATTCTCATTCTTAAGCAGAGTTCAATAGAGAGTTCAATATATGAAGAAAAAACCCTCAGTCATATTATCAACTACCCAATGTTCAAAGTCTTTAGATTTTCAAATTTGTATCTCTCCAGTTCCTATTGTTCAGTCCGAGTCCTGTAATTCTCTTTCTATTGATCAAGATTTAATAAAAGGTATTATTCTATAATTCCTCGACTATGTCAAAAATTTTGATCATTCTTGAAATCATTCTATTATACAATTTCTTAGCAATCTTATATAAATTTGAAATGATTTTAAAATTAGTTTCATATGTTAAATCATCTTCTATCTAAATTTAATTATTATTATAATTATTATTATCATCTAAACTAAAATATTAGATATTAGCATCGATCCTGTCAGCAATTGGTATCAGAGCCAAGTGTTTTCGACGAGGTAATATATTTGATTATTTATAAGTTATGAATCTTTTTTGTTTAGATTATATATATATGTATAGGAGCAAAAAACAAGAGAAATCATGAAATGCATCTAATATACGTATATGCATCTAATTAAAAGCTAGAAAACACATTATTGTGCGTTATAATGCATCTAAGATTATAGGGATGCATCTAATTTAGGTTGATGCATCTCGGATTTGCGGTTATAGTTCTTCTTATTACTTCTTATTTTAAGTAATATTCTTATTTGATACTAACTATATATATATATATATATATATATATATATATATACACACACACATATATATAACGTTAATTTAGTCACTTAATGTTGGCCACTTTCAAAGACAAGAAATATAGTCTTTTAGGGTCCGTTTGGTTTGTAGGTAGGTTTAGGATTATACAAGCCTTTATTTTCTTTACCATCACGCGTGATTTGAACCTATTTACAATATCTGGTAATTTTAAAAGACCTTACAGACCTAGCTTTAATATAATGGATCACCCATTTTTGTATGTATATTTGGACATTGAAATAAATGACTACACCAACCCCATGCAGGCATGCATCTATTTTCCAGACAAACAATATTGAAACAAATGACTAACAAGATTAAAACTTTACCATTAAAAGTATAACTTAGTTGAATTCGAACAAAATAGGCAAAAACTTGTTAAATAAATTTTACTTTTAATATTTAATATCAATCATCCATATGCTCATTGAGTCACATGCCATCCAGAATTTTCTTCTTTGTCAATCCTTCGACTCTTCTGATTAGGGTGCAAACGCTTTAATTGTAGAGCTCAACCCGACCAGACAATGTTATGACAAGCTCGACTTGCCTTTATATGACGGAAGTTCAAGCTTGGCCCGAAAAAGATCTTAATTCGACTTGAGCTTGAAAAGTTCAATAATTTCTTAAATAAGTGTTCATATTTGGTGTATTTTCTTATAAGCTCTTAAATCATATATGCATTACATATAGTTACATGGTACTTGTGTAATACGACGATGATGCATATGCGATAATCAATGATATTATGAAATTGTGATTATTGACTGTTAGAGTCACTTGCAAGTAGCTACGAGGTTGTATGGTACATTACACACTTGCGTTCTTTCTTATTATTTGAAACTTCTCGATAAAGTTTGACATGTATTAGTAAAATAGTTAGCATTTCACTAATCATAGCTAAACTAAACAAAATTGATAATACTATATATCCTTTAAATATGCAATCATCGAATCTCATAATTGTTTATAACAAAAAAAAAATAGCCGCAAAGGTACGTTAATGGATGTCTTAAAAATATGTGTTATAGATGTTGCAAATTTGTTTGTACTGGTACTATATAAAATTGCATTTAATAATGCCTTACAAATTTTACGAGACATATTTTTTTGGGTATATTTAATACTGACTAAACGAATATTCGTGCAAAGCGACGGTGTATAACGGCAAATAATTATACTTTCGAAATCGTGATTGAGGTTCAACCTTTTATGCAAAGCGTGTGTTTTTTGAAATGCAAATGGTGTGTTTTTTAAAATTAATATAATGTGTGTTTTTGAAAAGTTGACAAGTTCATAATTTTTCAAACTTAAGGTATATTAAGAGATACTTATGAGCAATTTAAACAAACTACATTAATTTAAGTTTTCAAAATTTAGGATTTTAAGATTTAAAATATGGATATTCACGCTTTATAAGTGATTACGTATAGTATGTATAACAAGCCTACTAGGCCCAATACGCACTATACACATACTGGGCTCAGGCCCAATAACTATATAATAACCATAAGACCTGGGCCTACAGTAAGCCCAATAACGAAATTGGCTAAGGTCCAGACCTCAAGACGTATGTAAGATACACAGCGGGCTGAGCCTTCAACCGCTAGACATCTTACGTCCGCGTCCGCGGTTAACACGGAACCTTGTCCGCCAAGGGTCCGGCTCTGGCGACTAACCACTTTATGTGAGAATCTAGGAAACCCTAGCGGTAAACCTCGCCTATAAAAGGGGCTCTAATCCCCATACAAGGTACAACTTTCTCTCTCATAATTACACACACACATACTCTTATTTCCCTCTCGAGAATGCGTACTTACTCTCACGTCGGAGTCTAATCGTGGGGTCCGTCCCCACGGTAAGACTAACGATTTACCTTTCTTATGCAGGGATATCATTCAAACTACTTGGATTAGTACAAGATCAGCCATTAGAAGCTTGTTGGCCCAGTCTAGCAGGCTACGTTCATACCCATTACAACCCATCACACAATTTGTAATAACAAGTTGGCGCCATCTGTGGGACCCAGTACACAACTGCGTTCCATAAAATACTCACTATGAGCACTAGATTTGGACCAACTCCCGCTTTCGTGTCTACGTTGCGGAGTACGGTGGAAAGAGAAAACCACACGGTCTTGACGGACCTTGAGGGACCCACGTCCGACGCAGCCCTCCGGAAGTATTGTGATAAGTACTTCGATCAGATCTTGCCTATTGTGACGGAGAAAATTCAGAAACGAGAAGAAAGAGCAAAAGCAGCAAAAGTCAGGAAGGATTACCGTAAAGCCCAAAATCACCATAAAGTGGAAATACCAAGCGGAGATTTACGAAAACAGCTCGAGACAGCAAAGCGGCGGAACATGCAAAATGGTAGTGGCCGAAGACGCACCCGATCTAAATCACCCAAAGGGAGAGAAGACGGAAGGGAAACAATGTTCAAAAGGCTGCACAAAAGTGTGTTCCACCGGCTCAGAGACAAGGAGGAAAATATTTCCGTATACTCCAAAAACCGCAGGCAGCAAGTCCGTCGTGATACAGAAAGAAAGGAAGAGGGCAGCCACAAAGACTCCCAATCACAACCGGTAAGACCAGAATTCGGAAGGCAAGGAACCGAAAAAGTTCGGTCGCGGAAAGCGAACAGCTGTTCTGGTGATGGGTCTAACGGAAGAGGATGTCGAAGGTCCGAAGTCAGAAAGCGGAAGCCACATGGCAACGACTATGACCTCGGCAGACCCTGGGTTTGTAAGGAGACTGATCCGTTCACTCAACGTATCCGCTACTTCGAAATGCCTATGAAAACACGAATACCAGCCAACGTTAAAGCATATGATAGGACTGGACCAGAGGATCATCTCAAGATCTTCCAGGCGGCGGCAAAGGTGGAGCGATTGGCCATGCCAACTTGGTGTCACATGTTCAACTCCACACTAACTGGATCCGCTAGGGTCAGGTTTGATGACCTCCCACCCGAGTCAATAGACAACTATGATAAACTAAAGGAAATATTCTTGGCTAATTTCCTCCATCAAAAGAAATGCATCAAAGATCCCATATTGCTTCATCATTTCAAGCAAAGGGACAAAGAGCTAACGGAAGACTTTGTAAGAAGATTCAAAGAAGAAACCATAGACTTAAAGGGAGCCCCAGAAATTATGAAAGTCTCATGATTCATACATGCGATTACTGATCCGGAGCTGATTAAGCGGTTACACGACAGAATCCCAAAGTCGATGAGCGAAGTAATGAATATAACTACCTCCTTCCTAAGAGGGGAAACAGCCGCAGGAAGTCGTGAAAGAAAAAGGCACTGGGTATAAAGATCAATGGAACGAAAAACAGTTAAACATCGACAAAGCTCCAGCTTCAAAAAGGGATCTAACGATAGGCCAAGAATAAGAGAAAGGCAACAGGGTTCTCGTAACCCACGAAAACCTTTTGAAGAAACAACAACACAAAGGCAAGCAAAGCCCGTAAGCCTTCTCCCAACCACGGCAATCGAAGGAGGGACGGAAGGAAAGTTCTGCGAATTTCACAGAAAAGCAAGACACGCCACAGAAGAGTGTCTGCATTTGAAGAAGCACATGGAAGAAAGAAAGAAGGGGCCGATGATAGAAGTCGAAGAGTAGCAAAAAAAATTAGAATAAACAGAACCACGCACACACCAGGGAAAAGCTGTGCGGAAACGATTCCCTGAGAATAAAAAGGAACAAAGACTTGCAACCTAAAAAGAATTGGCTTCGGAGGAAGAGGTACACCAAAAGAAGCACGCAAGAAATTGTGTAGGCACGACATTAAAGATACAACCATAGGAAGGGTAATACTCGACAACAAACAAGCAAGGGCGGAAGTAAAAGGATAAACCTTATCCGGATAACAAAAAAAAGAGAGAAAATTTGCAAGTACAGATACACGTTCCTTCCCAAGGAATATCATGTCAAAGCAAGCAGAAGAACAGACGCCCAGCCTACGAGCCTAGACAAATACTAACCTACCAGCTGGTAGAAAATAGACAAATGCTAGCACATGCAAAAACAGTAAAATCTTCGCTATAAATACCTGAAGCAAAAAAAGAGGAGAATGCAAGAAAAGCAAAAACAATAATCGTCGTCTTCCAAAATCAAACATACTAACAAGGAAAGTCCGAAGAAACTCATCCTGAAAGGGGCTGAAATGATATTCAGAAAAAGAGTTCGACAACACATAGATAAGGAAAAATACAAGTGTTTCATGACAACATACCGTCTACATGACGGTAGCAAAACCATACATTTTCGAAACCTTCATCACCTTCAAAAGAAAAGCAAAAGAAATCATGACGAAAACCAAAGCATGTTCTTAAATGACTACTAATAACGCTTAGTCGTTCTAAAATGGCGACTAATTACCCACCACAACAACACCTCATAACACCCTTTCACTCAAACCTACTCCTATGGCATTTCCAAATACCTTGCCAATTAGGACAGCGGCACCCGCGGCCGGAGCAATACTGTCAATTAGACTCCCAGTAGCCATTGGGAAACAAGAGCGAACAGGTGCTCACGGGTCAACTGCGGAGGCTGCCAGGGAAAGGAGCCACGAGGGAAGTGAAATGGTAAGGGAGGGAATGATAGAGTGTAGAAAATGATGGGTCCTTAGGGGAGGATAAGAAGGAACGCTAAGGACAACGAGTCATATCAGACAGTCCCTAGCAATCAAGAAGCTTCCCTTACAACGACAAGCAACAAAGGATGCAAATCACACCTTCATCCTATTGTCGTTGCATCCCGGCCCCCAGACAAGCACACGTCTACCAGCCCGAGTAAATCAGGTTGGATAGACTGAATGTAAGGTAAAGATGACCAACATGCAGGTGCCGGGATATGTATATAAAAGCTACCCTCACAGGCTACACTTTCAAAAAGACGGAACTATCCGGAAAATATCCTTGAAAGGTCTATTATGATCGTTGTACGACCTACAGCATCGCAAGCTCGCTACTACAAAAGTAAAAGTGTGCTTAGCGAGCATTCTAGCCCTTTAAGGAAAAATGACTAGCCTGGTAGCTCCTCGGGAATCACCATCAGAAGAGAGTGACAGGAGATCCCCTCAGAGGAAAAAATAGCATACAAGGAGAGGGTTCTAGCCCATGAGAGGAGCAAGAATACTTTCAAAGATGTTACCCACACCGGAAAAGCCGACGGAAAGATAACAATGGCAATAACAGCACGGTCGGCGAGAGCAATCCTTCAAAAAAGAAAAGCACAGTTATCACAAGACAATGCGTTACGGACAACTATCAAAACAAACTTCCGCAATAAGGAAACCTGCCGAGAAACAAAGCTTCAACAGGAACTGATGTCCGTCATCACCAAAGTTCTGAATGAAACAAGGCTCCAACAGCCATAGAACTAAAAGAGTAAGACTGGTAACAGGAAAATGTACAATGTATTTGAATTTACTTATTTTTGTAATGTATTTAAAAATATGACCAATTAATGAAGATTAGCTACCTTCATTATTTTATTTTTTAAATGTTTTCATTTTTATTAAGTGCATAAGACGCGCAAGTACAAAAATTGGGCATGACCCAAACATGTTATTTCCGAATAACAAAGAGTTGTCACGAATAACCAACTGGTGAACAACATAAATCACCAAAGTACATAAGAGGTATTGCAAGCCCAATACTGGGAGGATAGCCCAAAATTATCCAAAAACTATTACAAACGTGCATATCCGTATAACGTTAAAAATAGCACCGCACAAACAAAAAAAAAGGTATGTGCGCAAGACTATTAACTACGTTCATATCCGTATAACGTTAAAAGTAGCACTGTACAAATAAAAAGAGAAATGTGCGCAAAAGACTATTAACTACGTTCATATCCGTATAACGTTAAAATAGCAATACAAAAGCGAAAAATGGCATACACAAAAAGTATCAGAAACTTGCATAAAGAAAAAGTCGTAGCATAAGCACAAAGTAAATGAACAACGTGCATAAATACAAAAAAAAAAAAAGCTACACGCAGCTATCAGAAGCATCACAAGAGAAACAAAGACGAACATTGTTCAAACGATTACAAAGCATCTAAGAAAAAACAAGACAAACTAAGTCCTCATCGCAGCAACCGCACTTACTTCAGGCTTGGACAAGACAGAAGGGATCTCATTAACCTCTGGGTGCGGATCATTCGCAACTTCATCAAGAGCACTAGAAACACCAACATCATAATCATCAATAGAAAAGGGCCTATCATAGGCACTAGCAGGAAGAGACTCAAGCGGCAAAGAAATAGTACACGCCAAAGCTAGCTCACCAGTCGAAGATGCTTCCGCACCCATAACATTACGAACGGACAAAGGATCAATGGAAGAATTATAGACATTGGCAATAGATAACCGATGAGCACCAAGGCATTTTCTAACCTGATCAACTCTCTTCTGAACAACCTCCAAAGAACGGGACAAACAGCTAGTGCCAACAACGACATTATAATCCTTATCATAAACAGGAACGATAAGTTGCTCAAGATCCGGCTGTAACCCTGCAATCATAGGAGCATTCGCGGAAGGCCCATCAACACAAAGAAGATCCATAACCTCCGCAATACCAGCATCCTTACTAGACTTAAGCACGGAGAGTAAGGAAAACTGCACATTCTCAAGGGCCCTTACGGCGGAAATATAATGATCTTCCGCAAAAGGGTTATATACAGCAAGCTCAACAAGCTCTCTTTTATCCTTTCCATGAATAATGCCCGCCGCTAAGCCTTCTTGCATACCCTTATCGACAGCACGCTCAATAAATTCTGCCATAGCCGCAGTATACTCCGGAGAACTCAAACACTTAAACACAGCAAGGCTCATACCGTTAGTTAACAACCAACGCCGGCTAGATAACAACGTAAGGAACCGAGGATAAAACTCCTCATCAAGGTGGCTAGCCAAGGCATACAAATCAGCAACGGCCGAATCAACCTTCTGCATAAGTACGACCATCTTAGCATCCTGAATCTTACAAAATTCCTCCTCCAAAGTGGCAAGGGAAGGAACTTGGCTGCGGAGCTCATAACATAACTCCTCCAAGGTACGTGTCTGCAAATAAAACAAAGTTAGAAGACAAAGGGAAAATAAACAAGCGGAACGACTAGCCAAGAAAGGCACAGACGCACACCTGCCCAGAAAGATTGGAATTCTGTGACTTGAGAACAACAACTTCAGCTCTCAAATTAAACGATTCAGAATCCTTCACATCAAGAGATGATCGAAGGGCTGCCACCTCAGTTCGAAGAGAATTTCGTTCTCCTTCTAGAGTAGAATTCTGGTTCTTCAAAGACAAAAGCTCCGCAGCAGAAGCTGCCAAGGACGCAACAGCGGAAGATGTCCCAGAAGAAGTAGCGTCAGCAACCTTGGACTTCAGAACTGAAATCTCCTTGTCCCTACTCGCCAACAAAGACAATAAACGTTTTCGTTTCATCGCATTATGCTCCTAACGCAGACGAACCTCAGAACTAAAGCACAACTGTCGTGCCACAGCAACATTAAACTCACCAAGGAGACGCTCATACCCCATTTCATGAATAGCGGAAAAGAAGTTAGGAGGAGCAAATTCGTCCACCATAACACGACATTCATCAACATCATCAAGAAGCGAACTCTTAGTAACATTCCACTTTGTAATATGAAAACCAGATGAAGAACTAGAGTCCGGACCATCAACAGTACGAATGTCCTCAGCCGAGATATCAAGATCCGAAAGGTCATCAAGAATTGGATGAATACCACTGACAGGAGAAAAAATGTTCGGAAAAGAGGAAGGATCATCCGCTTGACCCTTCCCCTTCTCAACAGGAAGGGCAGTAGTAACAACGGCATCCGTCATAACCGGCGTAGGAGAACTGCAAATAAACAAGTAAAGAACAAGTGAATGGAAGGAAGGATAAGTAAAGAAATTACGGAGAGACAAAAGCATAAACAACAAGCCTAGGGGAGAACCATCAAGATGGAGCAAACCAAAATCAGATTCAGTAGATGTTCCAGCTTTATGAAGGGGAGTAATTGATAATGAAGGAGAAGAAGAAGAATGAGTGGGCAAAGCATTAAACAATATTCAAGTGTTTGCGAACTTTGAGCTAACAACTTCTGAATAGATTCTGAAGACTTACCACTAGTAGAAGCCCTACCAGAATCATTGAGATCACTCTTCACTTTTTTAGGAGGATGGACAAGGTTGATGCAAGCTTCCCTTTTCCTCCTACCAGAACCGGAAGCTATACCACTATCAAAACCAATCTCAGAAGCCGAATAGTCAGGTCGCACAACAATATCACCATGTGGTAGAGAAGTCCCGACTTCCGAACGGATAACTACATCAGCGGAAGTAGGAGGAGCAAGAGAAACAGTCCGGCCTTCGGTCAGTTGTAGCAAAGGAAGCTCATTTCCCTCCCGCGGTCAGGTATCAACAATCAACTTCATAGGATCCTTCTTCTTAACCAAAGATAGAAAATCCATAGCTGCAAGAAATAGAAGAAACAACAAGTCATGACAAACAAAAATAGATTAACAGAAGAAGAAACATAAATCTGGTATACCCACCCCGATCATAGAACACAGGGTAAGAATCATCGCCCAAAGTATAATTACGGCTTAACCCAACTAAACAAAGGAAAGGCTCCGGAAACTTGACAAAAGGAGAAGCATTAGTAACAAGGGAGGCAACGTGTCTAGCATCAAACTCAGTATCCTTAGGAGTGACATCCTTAGGAAGATTACCCCCAACAAAGAAAGGATGAATAGTGGGACAAGCAAATGAGTCAACCCAGAAAAAATGATCGTTCCAACTTTTAAGACAATCAAGGGGCTTAGTATAGAAAACTTCAAAGCTATCAACGCATTTACTAAAAGAAAGCCAACCATGTTTTTGAGACAAAACATAAAAACACCTAAATAAACCAACTGAGGGTTCAATACCAAGAGCAAAACAAAGAATCTCAAATTGAGAAACCTTAGCAGCACCAATGACAGAAAGCTACAATATATGAATGTGATAGTAGTCAAGAATTGAAACAAGGAAAGCAGACAAAGGGAGGTGAAAATTAGCAAACTCGAAAAAACGGGTATATACACCGATCTTCCCATCCGGTGCTTCCCCAATACTTTGGTCAGGATCAGGAAATTCCGGATGAACAAATTGCGGAATTGAATAATCAATACATAAACGGTCAAGCGCCTACAACTTAGATTTGGTAGATGAAAAAGTACCCATAACGGAAAAAGAAAAGAGAATCAATAACCTAACCTGAATGAGGAACTTGGAAGGCAGATACGACCAAAGGTAAATCGGATCGAAAAGCAACGTTTGCAACAAAAGAACAGTAAAAAGAAAAAATGGGCTAAGGCAAAAATAAAGGGTATTTATACAAGCGGAGCGGTGACCCCCCAACAAAAAACCATAAAAGAGGACACGCGTCCAAAGGCAATCTAATCCAATGACCCAAATAAAAAACACGGGGATAAGGATAGTGGAAGACCAATGGCCCACAGAGTCAAATCAACCAGAACATAAAAAGTCTCTAACCGTCCACATTGTAAAAAACACCTTCCAAGAAAAGGGAGCGTCAAGAAAACGCTTCAAGAGTGCGGAAGAGGAAACGATTAGCAGAAAATAGTCTACGTAAATCCACCGCACGCGACAATATCCGCACGTAGTGTACATACTAGACTAGGGGGACTTGATGACGTAGCAGTGCCTAAAGGTAAAGAAGCATTTCAAAAAGAAAAAACGCACGGAGTAGAAAGTGCTTAGTCAACTCAAGTCTAGTAACATCCACCGCACGTGACAATATCTGCACGCAGTACACATACCAGATTGGGGGGACTTGATGACAAATAGTATGTATAACAGGCCTACTAGGCCCAATACGCACTATACACATACTGGGCTCAGGCCCAATAACTATAAAATAACCATAAGACCTGGGCCTACAGTAAGCCCAATGACGAAATTGGCTAAGGTCCAGACCTCAAGACGTATGTAAGATACACAGCGGGCTGAGCCTTCAACCGCTAAACATCTTACGTCCGCGTCCGCGATTAACACGGAACCTTGTCCGCCAAGGGTCCGACTCCGGCACTAACCACTTTATGCGAGAATCTAGAAAACCCTAGCGGTAAACCTCGCCTATAAAAGGGGCTCTAATCCCCATACAAGGTAGAAATTTCTCTCTCATAATTACACACACACATACTCTTATTTCCCTCTCGAGAATGCATACTTACTCTCACGCCGGAGTCTAATTGTGGGGTCCGTCCCCACGGTAAGACTAACGGTTTACCTTTCTTGTGAAAGGATATCATTCAAACTACTTGGATTAGTACAAGATCAACCCATTAGAAGCTTGTTGGCCCAGTCCGGCAGGCTACGTTCATACCCATTACAACCCATCACACAATTTGTACTAACAATAAGTAATAGAAGGGTACCCGCACAATGCGGCGACGGGTACCCGGTGCATAATTTTATAGCAAGCAAATGTTTTTCATTTATACGTTTTTTCTAACAGTAACTTTACGAATGAATGACAACTTTTAATTAAAATAACTATAAAAATAGCAATGCAAACTATTTCATATCCAAATAAAAGTTGTCATTCTATTGCTATAATCCGAGAAGCAAAACTTATTTATTTCTACTGTAGGTAACCGAACACCAAGATGAGAGTAGATTTGTCTAACTTTTTGTGTGTGTTTTTTTATCAGTGCTCGAAAAACGAAGAGAGAGTGTGTTTCGTATTGGTGTTTGTGTTTTTAGGTTGGCTTATATACCATTGAGGTTTGGGCTGTTACAAGTCGACACTTAATGGACTGTATAAATATTTGATTGTATTAATGGACTGCATAAATATTTGAAGGCCGTTACAAGGTGTATGAAAGGATGTTACTTTTTATTTATGAAAATTGTCATGGAAGCTATATGGTGAATATTATTAACTAATGGCTTTTTACTTTCCTAATAAAGAACTGTTTTCGGTCTTAAAAATTTTAAGACTTCTTTATTTAGAAAGTCCTAAACAATTTATAAAGTAGTATAGATATTCCATTATTTGTTTACTATCATGTTTACAAATACCAGTGCAATCAACCATTGTTCAAAGTTAAAAAGAACAAAATGAACCAAAACACATGGAGGATACATCAAGCGCAACGAACAATGCCTCGTGTAAATAACAGATACATACTTAAATAATCAATGGAAAATAAATAATGCACATGCAATTCAGCCATCACCAACTTCTTTTTCTAATACAAGGTTTTATGATTACTGAAAAAGTGGTTGATGCTCCAACAACAACAAACAAACATGAACAAGAGCAAACACAAACAAAGTTGCTAGGTATCCATAGTTACACAAATACATATATGCTTAGAAACTGCAAAAAATCACAATGCTTAACCATAATGTTTTTCTATGACAGCTAATAATACACCTCCACCAAGTCTTATCATATCTCAGACATCCACAAAAGATCATATGGCAAAGACCACTGAACACAAGAATGCTAAACTACCGTTATTCCAAGATAAGGCAACTGACAACAAGAAAACTAAAAGGAGTAGTTCCTTTAGTTACCAAAGCAAAACCAAGCTTTTTTTCGTCCATATGTTGTTACAACGGCAAACAAAAACAGCTACTAATGTAAATATATGTGCAGCCGCATAAGCAGAATGTAGAAAGTAAGTTCGAAAACTACTAATGCCATATGTGCATCTTTTGTAAGATGGGTACACTACATTGACCATCATCCATCAATTAAGTGTAACCCCTATAAACTATGGTAAGGCAGTATAACTTTCTTAATAACATATGCAGCTATCATGTTAAAAAATAAAATTGCCAGTTATTTTTATCCTAATTATTAACCTCATTATATCCTGATAATTGTAACATCATATAAATGCCATTCAAAAGCAAATCCATGCATGACATACATCCCATAACATACTATATAATAACTAATATTTTTATCCATCTGCATAATCAACATCTTATACATCCCAGCCATGGAAGAACTTCCATACATTCACATTACAATGGTTAACCATTTATTGAACAAAATCTCTTACATAACGGTTAACACAAACAGAAAGCAGAAATTACATCAACGAAACAATGACCATAAAAGGATACGTAATACAACACAAGTGGAAACAAAGGTGCGTCAGGCACAAACTCCTTATGGCAACTTTATTACAAACATATTAAACAAGCACCACATAAACCACACCAGCAGCAACTCTAAAGTGGCAAATTACCACTAAGCCTTTCAACAAATAGATATGTTCCACGGGCCCTAAGCTTAATCTCCGTCACAACGATCTGTAGCTCCATTAGCCTTTGGGTATCCTTATTTTGAACATCTGTCAAAAACTCTGCAGTTTTTGCAGGTACAAACCTTCCTCCAACAGTTTGGAGTTCCTGAATAAGCACACTCCTTTGCTGCACCAGGTTAGCCAACTGCATACATGCCCCATTAACCTCTCTAGCAATGCGACATTCAATACTAGAGCGGCGGCAGTACAAAGTCATCATATATGGCCATTGATGTGAATTTGCATCACGCTTAAAAGGTCAGCATACATTGGATGCCTAACCATTTTACTACTAATTTCTTACTCATTTACCACAGACAACTTACCTACAAAACTTATCCTAAAATGCATTCTCTTAAATAGGGAAAAACAAATCATAAGCCACTACCAAACACTCTCACAAGCCACTAACAAAGAATCTCTCAACATGAGTAGATTCGATTCAATTATAAGTCTAAACCATAAACGTACAAAAATAAAGATATAACCATATCAACTATACTGAAAAGTAAACAATAGTATAAAGTCTAACACAATTGCTTAAATTGAATCATACCATCCACCCTATAATAGCCAAATGCATACATCCCATCATGGCAAAAAAAATATAAAAAGGAAATAGTAAAGAATACATAACATTAAAATTCCATTATTCATATCAATAAAATTATTACAAAAGCATACAAGCAGATACATTCCTAAAAAAAAAAAAAAAAAAAAAAAAAAAAAAAAAACTAGACCAAACCCAACTTTGCAACCATTAATAATAAGTAGTACAAGCACCTCCAAAAGACTAAGAAAAACATCAAAAAGTTAACACCAATCCAGTCCTAACAATATAATGACTTCTAAATACGAAAGAGAGTACCCTGAAATTCCATGATGCGATTAGCCATTTCATGTAGTTCATCATCCTCAGGGATTAAAGCCTCAATCCGTTTCTCCTCCCACATATCAATAACCCTTAACAAATCCATACCATATTCACAATCAACGGAGCCCTGAATACTCTGCAATTCCCTTATATATAGCATATGTTCTTGCATCTCCTTTCTTGCTTCCTCACAATAAGCCCTTATCCTACTTTCTTCTGCAAGAAAACAAGCCCTAATCTTTTCAAAATAAACAAAGAGATGACGCGACCTAACCCTCGAACCAATCTCAACACTCAATCTTCAGTGATGGGAAAATGAGGATCCATTAGATTAAAATTGGATGAATAGAGACACAAATGTAAGGAAATTGCAGAAACCCTAACCTAAAACGTTATCATATACCTCGGGTATAAATTGGCAAAAAAATAGCCCAATACCTTTAATAAAAAAGCCCAATATTTTAAAAATTGTGTGCAAATAATTCTGAACCTATTTTTTTTTTTTCATATCAGATACATATCAACTAAAACTTTGTTACACGAAAAGGAAAAAAAAATGCAAAGAATACTTATACAACACATAACATAAGTACTTTTATTCATCAAGTACTTTTGCCACATGATATTTCTACAACACAAACATAACTCTTCTACTTACTAACTTTTATTCATCATAATACAAACAAGCACAACTACAACCTACTTAAACTGCCTAAGACTCTTGACCACCCTGGTTCTTTCAGCAATGCGAACACATGCAGCTTGACGCCTTTCAATCAATAACCCTATTTCATGCAGATCTTCCTGTTTCGCAAACCTCAACTCCTCCAAAGCATCAGTGACAACAACATTTGCTTGCATCTCCTGTAACTCCAGCATAATGCCATGCCTATGTTGCACCCGAGCTTCTAACTCCTCAATCCTTTTTCCATAATCTTTCTCATCACACAAACACGCGTTCTTCTCACGTGAAAAAATATCATACAATACCTTCTCCACTTGAGTACTACCGATTCTTTCTGCAATTTGTTGATAAAAAGGAAACCTATAACTCATTATTTTATAACTCTAAGATACTATGAAACATAAACTCTCACAATTACAATAGAGCAAAATTTTTAAATGAACTATTTGTAGTGGTACTTTACGAATATGAACCTCGCATGTACATTTTGCCAAAACGAACTTTTCAATATTATCCGTCAGATTGATTAGTAGAGTAATTTTTAACCGTACACATGTATCACCCGATACTGGCCGAGTGTGGGGCGAGTCTTCAACCAGTGTTGAGCAAGGCGAGGACTGGGCGAAGAGTTGGGCGCTCGTTTAAGCTGGGCGAGGGCTAAGAGTGGTGGGCGAGGACAGGGGTGAGGCTCGGGCAATGATGGGCGAGTGATGGGGCGAGTTGTCGTGAGATGAGGTTTTGGGTGAGAAGGTGTTGTTTTTTGTTTGGGCGAAGTAGGCGATTAGGCTTACGCTTATGTGTTAGGCGAGTGAGATGAGATTTTTGGCAAGAGGTGTTCTTTTTTGTTTGGCGAATGAAGTCTGGGCAAGGGTTTAAAGGCGAATGAAGTTTGGCCGTTGACATGAGATTCTGGGCGAGCAAGGTGGGCGAGCAAACAAGGTTTGGAGATGATTTAAACGAGAATGAAGGTGGCGAGGGTTTAGGCAAGGGTTTGAGACTATTGATATTGGTTTCATATGAGATTTGTGATGCAGAAAAAATATAAGAAAATTATGATGGCTGTGTGAAGAAGTTGAGATTGGTAAGTGAAGGAGATGAGATATATGATAATATGGTTTGTGTGGTTAGAGAATTACGATGGTTGTGTTTGTGTTAGAAGAACGAGAAAATGGCAGGGATGTACTTTGTGTATTATAAGTGTCAAAATTGTTGCTTTCTTTGTGGTGTTGGAATTTCCTTTTTATTGATATGGACCCATGTCAGTTTGTCAGGTTCATTTTTGTAAATTCAAAATTTTTGGTTCAATCTCGAAAATAAGGTAGTGTATAAGATTGCATTGGTAATTAGCTTATTACAATACCTATATATCAGTCACAAAGTGCACATGTTTTACAAGGCAAAGTGCACATGTTTTCCAACAAATCACATGCAAATCATGTAGCATGCATATAATGTTTAGGTAGGTTATATTGAATTAGATAAGCATATAGCAAAAAAATAAAAAATAAAAAATGGTGCATACAATTTTAAGTAGGTAGCATGTAACATGCATATAATATTTAGATAGGTTATATTGAGTTAGGTAAGTATATAACCAAAAAAAAAAAGAAACCGGTGCATACAATGTTTAGGTAGGTAGCTAGTTATATAAAACGTTAACACAATTTTTTTTACCATTAAGTGTACTTAGTTACACATCTATCAAATATAAATAGTTAAAAAAAACAAAATAAGAAACAATAAATTACACATAAATTGATTTCCAACAAAATACCATGCTCGTATTAGACTAAAACCCCCAATTTAATAAAATTATGAAAACCTTTAAGGCTAGACGCAGTGGGAAAAAAATCGGTTGGGCATAAAAAAAACACACGACGACCGATTTAAAGATCGGTCGAGTCGAGTGTGGGTCATCAAATCGGTCGAGGCACAAAAAATTTGAGTAACGGTTGGATTTTCAACCGATATTGAAACACTTCCTTTTCCCAAAATTGTACCGTTAACATAAAAAAAAACTTAATAAAAAAAAAAAAACTTTACCACTTTTCCTATAAATACTAACTCAAACACATTTCTAAAACACACAATTTCAATCAACATTTCTATCTCAATACCTTCAAACACATTCTTTTAATATGCCGTACGAGCTTTTATTTGGTTCTTCGTCTTCCGACGATGAAGAAGTTTTTAGTGAGTTTGTGGAGTTTGCGGATTTTGCTTGAAAGACTTACAAAGCATCACAACCAAAAGTTCGACGAAGGTACATACGTAGGGATCATGAGGGTGCTCATAATCGTTTAGTGGCGGCATACTTCTCCGAAAACCCGCAGTTCGACGCAAGAACATTCAGTCTGCGGTTCCGAATGAGCCGATAACTATTCACACAAATTGTTCGAGAGGTAACTGATCATTCTCCTTATTTTCGACAAACTCTTGATGCTAGGGGCGTACCTGGTATTAGCCCATTGGTCAAGTGTATTGCGGCCATTCGTCAATTGGGATACGCGGCCGTTCCTGATTCTCTTGACAAGAATCTGGCAATGGCTGCAACAACATCCCGTGAATGTCTCCGTAAGTTTTGCACGTTTATCATGGAGTTATATGGTGCTGAGTATTTGCGAAAGCCCACGTATTCTGACCTTGAAAGATTATATGCTCATCACGAGCATAAGCATGGCTTTCCTAGGATGATGGGAAGCATTGATTGTACAAGTTGGGAGTGGAAGAATTGCCCAAATAGTGCGAGAGCTCAATATGTTAGGGGTGATCACGGGCCACATCCATTCATTTTATTGGAAGCGGTCGCTTCCCAAGATTTATGGATTTGACATGCGTACTTTGGTGTCTCCGGAATGAATAACGACGCAAACGTTTTACGTGGTTCCCCTGTTTTCAATGATATCAAATATGGGAGAGCACCAGACCTTGAATTCGAGGCTAACAATGTGGCTTATAAAAGGGGTTATTATCTTACTGACGGGATATATCCACAATGGTCCGTTCTTATTAAGTCCATTTCAAATCCTCCCACGGGTGATGAAAAAAGAATATTGTACAAGAGGAAGCACGAAGTAGCAAGGAAAGATGTGGAACGGGCTTTTGGTGTGTTGAAGAAGAAGTAGAAAATGCTTAAAGTTCCTGCTCGAGGGTTGTATAAAAAGGATATCCAAGATATTATGTATACATGTATCGTATTACATAATATGATCATTTGACACAAGCAGCAAGCGATATGTCCTACATGGTTCGAAAATGAGGGCCACCATGATCATGATCCCTTAAGATCGCATGAAAAATCGTTAGTAGTTACTCAAGAGCTAATGGACTCATCAACACTTAAAATCTGATTTGATCGAACACATTTGGAGAAATCGTCGAAATCAAGTCAATCAAGAGAATGAAGACGATAGTGACGGTGACGATGAAGATTTTTTTTAATGGTTTTAACGTTATTTGAATAATTTACGTAATGTTTTTAATGTTTATTTGAATTTAGTATTGTAATGTTTTTAATTTTAATAAATTTAAATTTGTTGTTTAAAATGTTTGAATTAAAAAAAAAAAAAGTCGATCATCGACTGTGGCAACTTGATTGTGTCTCGTCGCTGGAAAGAAAAAGCTAATGTGATACCCAATGACCTGGGTCACGACTGTGTCTACGTTTTAAAAATTTAAACTTCAGCAACAAACATCATTTTTTTTA
This sequence comes from Chrysanthemum seticuspe, assembly GCA_019973895.1. Lineage (NCBI taxonomy): Eukaryota > Viridiplantae > Streptophyta > Magnoliopsida > Asterales > Asteraceae > Chrysanthemum > Chrysanthemum seticuspe. Next base: position 43,968,018 of record BPTQ01000008.1, read on the forward strand.
CTTAGCCAAACGACCCCCTTTTATAAACCTACAAAGTACAAACCAACAAACCAAACGCACCCTAAAATAACAAAAACCGCAAAACCCCTTCTCATCTACCCGCACCCTCCGTCGTCACACCTTTTTCACAAATCACAATTTCAAAACAAAACCAAAAAAAAAAAAAAAAAACAGAACACAGTTAGGGCGCACTTCATTCAGCCCGCCACACAATTAAAACCCCAAAATAACGATTTCAAATCATTCATTCACACAAACACCAACAATCAACTCTCTTCAGGTACTGTTAACCGTTTTATTTCGCATTGATTCAATTCGTTTATTCGATTAATTAGTTGAAGGATCATGTATATAGTGATGCAGTTAGGTTTTTATTTTTTAATTGTTATTGTTACTCGTATATAGTTTAATAGAACGTGTTAATTGCGCTGCGTTTCTATCGGGATTTGGAGTCGGTTATAACTGAATTAGTTTTTTTTAAGTTGAAGGATCGATTGTTTATGTATTAATTAGTTATGCAGTTAGGTTAATTTGTATAAATTAGGGCTAATAACATTGCTCCGTAGGCTATTTTATCGGAATCGTAGTCGGTTATTAGTTGATTATAAGTTAGAAGGATCGATTGTTTATATAGTTAATAGTGATGCAGTTAGGTGTTTACTTTATAAATTAGGGTTAATTAATATGTTAGAAATTGTGTTTTGCGCGGTAGGTTATTCTATTGGAATCAGTAGTCGGTTATTACTTGAATTAGTTGATTATAAGTTGGAGGATCGACCGTTTATATAGTGAATAGTGATGCAGTTAGGTTATATTATAAAAATTAGGGCTAATACTATTGAAACCAGTAGACGGTTATTACTTGATTATAAGTTGAAGGATCGATCATGTATATAGTGAATAGTGATGTGTTTAGGTTATATTATATAAATTAGGGCTAATATTATCGGTATCAGTAGTCGGTTATCGTTGAAGGATCCATTGTTTATATATTAATTCGTGATGAAGTTAGGTTTATAGTTTATAAATTAGGGTTAATTAATTTGTGAGAAGTGTGTGTATGGTCAATGTATCAATATTTGAATTTGATAACGGCATTGTGCGGTATGTTATTAATTGGACCGTAACCGGTTACTACTTGAACTAGTTGATTATAAGTTGAAGGATCGATTAGTGATATAGTATAAATAGTGATGCAGTTAGGTTTATGTTTTGTAAATTAGGGTTAATATGTTAGTTAATGTATAACTATGTGATTCCGATATCAACATTGCGCCGTAGGTTAATTTTATCGGAATCAGTGGTCAGTTATTAGTTGTTGATTATAAGTTGAATGATTGATTGCTATTATAGTTAATGGTGATGCAGTTAGGTGTTTATTTTATAAATTAGGGTTAATTAATATGTTAGAAGATATGTTTATGTTTGTGAATTTGATATCGACATTGCGCAGTAGGTTTATTTTATTGGAATCGCTAGTCGGTTTTCACTTGAATTAATTGATTATGATTATAAGTTGAAGGATCGATTGTTTATATAGTGAATAGTGATGCAATTAGGTTTTTTTTCCCTTCATAAATTAGGGTTGATTAATATGTTAGTAGGTGTATAACTATTTAAATTGATATCGACATTGCGGTAGGTTATTTAATCGGAATAAGTAGTCGGTTATTATATGAATTAGTTGATTGAAGACTCATGAACGTAGGCATATAACAAATGTTAGTGCGTTTAGATTATTTTTTAAAAAAGTTAGGTTTTTGTGTTTGTGTTTGATATATAAGTGTACAAATTTGTGAATTTGATGTCGAGATTGCGCGCTAGGTAGTAGTTATCATAATGTTTGAAATAAGAAAGTATATGTTAATGTGTTTGTTGCTTCTCAATTGTATCTCGATTAAAATTGGTTTATTCTACAGGACTTTGAAATCACTAGTCGGGTAATTGGTTGATTTTAATTGGTAGGATCATTCATATAGGAAACAGTGATGCAATTAGGTTTACGTTTTTATAATTTAGGGTTAATATGTTTGAAGGTGTGTTTATTTTTGATGATCAAGTAATGAAGTAAATGAGGTTGATATCAACATTGTGCAGTAGGTAGTATTTTTCGAAGTGTTTGTTGTAGTTAGCATAGTAGCTTGGTTGATTTAGAGTAGTATAGGACTATAGGTAATGTGTTTGTTGCATCTCGTTTGTATTCCTTGATCCAATTCGGCTATGTTAAATTTAGTAAATATTGAAGCAATTAGGTATTTAATATTCAGTTATGATTTTTTTTAGTATAAGCTATGTTCACGTTTAATCAAGTATATGAGTTTGACTTCGTGCGTTAGGTGGTAGTTGTCAATTTGTCATGATGTTTAATGTAGTTAGAGGTAGAAGCTTGGCTGATTTGAGAACAAAAGTATAGTATAATGTCAATGTTGCCCGTAGGTTGCATCTCAATCAAATTAGTATATTTTGTTGGTTTTCTGACTTGATAGTCGGTTACTTATTTCACTTGAATTAGTTGATTTTAACTTGAAGGATCATGGATATAGCAAATGATGACGCGGTTAGTTTATTTTTTATATGAGGGCTTTTAAGTATAAGCTATGTTTATATATGATGTTTAAGTTTCTGAGTTGATACAGAAATTGTGCTGTGGGTAGTAGTTTTGTGATGTTTGATGTAGTTGGCATAGAAGCTTGGTTGACTTGAATAAGTATAGGTTAATGTGTTCATTGCACTTTGTTTATATGTGGATTCAATTTGGATATTTTATCGGTTTTTTAATAGATAGTGGGCTTAGTGAAAGAAATTACTTAGTAAATCATAATGCAATTAGTAATATGTTAGAACATATGTATTTGTCTGATGTATAACTATCTGAATCCACTATCGACATTGTGAGTTAGATAATAGTTGGCATGTTTGATGTAGTTAGCGGTTTTGTTTGAAATAGTTTAAATTTAAATAATGTGACCATTGCCCCTTGCTTGTATCTTGATTCAATTCAGCTGTATTATCGAAATCAGTAATCGGCTTTTTTACTTGAATTAGCTGACTAAAACTTGAAGTATCACATGTAAAGCAAATGTTAATGCAATAATATGTTGGATACGTGTATGATGTACAAGTATGTGAATTAGATATCGACATTGTCTGGTTGTTACTAGATGTCATAATGTTTGGTGCAGTTTGGACTTTAGAAGTAAGGGGTGTTTGAGACTGCTTAAAATGTTATATAAGCTATTCAAACTGCTTATTTCATCATTGCCAGTTTGGTAAAAAAATTCGTTTAAATAAAGAGTTTGAATAAGAAATTATATAGACACCATTAAAACTGCTAATCTGCTGTATAAGCGGTTATAAATTATAATAAGCGAACACCTTGGAAGTTATTGAAATTCAAATCGGTAACATTCTTATATAGCTTGGTTCCATTTGCCAAATTATTATACGGTCTTCAAGTTTAAATTACCATGAGCCTTGAACTTGTTTAGGATAACCTTAGAGTAAAGTAGTTACATTTTCACTTTCACTGTGCAACATTTGATGTGAATCTGTGTTTAGTTTCTAGTAAATGAAGCATAAGTATTTTTGACCTAGAAAAATCAGACCACTAACAAAATGGCTTTTGGCTGTTGACAATGTTGAGACTCACTTGTTATAAGCACGAGAAGGCTTTGCTGTTTAGGATTACCTGGTCTATTTACAACTCTAAATGTCCTTCGAGTCTTTTTTCTGCAATGTTAATTGGGTGCATGATGTACTCAAGGTATTTTACCGTAAGTTAAATATCTAACGATGACATAGAGTAACATGTTGGACTTACGATCGCAACTTTAGATATGTAATTTGCCAAAAAAGAGAAATGGTGCCCTTATTTTCTAATGGGGAGATAAGGGATTATATAACTTGTTGAGAAAAAGTCATACGACATACAGATTTATGACTATTATTACACTGTTAAGATATGTAAGATCCGTTTCAGCTCGGTGTTGGGATTGAGAAGATGTAGCTTTTATTCAAAAAATTAAAGTTTATGTTTCTTATTTTGACCAAAGTTTGCTGGATTCTATGTTTACAGTTCACTTGAGTGTTCCAAGTTAGTAGAAGCAGAAAATTTTCTGTGGGAGGAGGACCTCCATGCAATATAAGTCAATGGGGCGTCCCGAACCTTCTGTCTTATTTGCTCAGACATTTGCTCATGCACACCTTGATGAATACGTTGACGAGGTATAGGTCTTGTGCTCCTAATTCTTACTTTTTTTTGTCTTGTAATCTAATGCGAGAATAAGTAGGACTTCATATATGCAATAATATGTTAGAAGAAGAGATGGAACTCTAAATGCTCTAGGTCAATGGACTCTCAGAAGTGTTTGAAATTCTCCTCTAGAAGCAAAAATCGGATTTTTTTCTTTTGAGTTGTTTTGCGTATTAAGAATCAACAGCCGTATCGGTTTTTACAATCATTTTTTTGTTGTTTTTTTGCAGGTTATTTTTTCTGAACCTGTTGTTGTCACTGCTTGCGAGTTTCTTGAACAGAGCTCAACGTCTTCATCACCGGCAGTAACACTTTTGGGGTACAGTATTCCACAAATGTGACTTGCCTTATTAAATTGCTATCTGTATTCATGATCAGTCACTAATCCTGATATTCATGTGTAATTTTTTATTTTTTATTTTTTTTAAACTAAAATATAATTATTACTGGTAATATTGGCATTACTATAATTATGTAAGCAATCTAGTTAACTATAGGTTTTGCAGGTTGGTACCATTAATTATATGACTTCTTCAAATTTTTTAAGTTCAGCGTGCATCCCTATTGTGATAAGTATACATGCAATAGGCATACAGGAAAACATAGTGTGATGATAAATAAACGGTTCAGCAATAATGAGTAATTTGAAAAACAACTTTGTGAAGATGTTGTATAGTGTAAATAATATAATAGGAAAGCTCAATTGTAAAGGAATCTGAGTGGAAATAGACGTCAAAAGAATTTGGACCAACATTGTTGTAGGAAGTAAATAGTCTAATTTTCTTAATCTAAAAATTAGGTGGAAATGTATTTGGGCAGCTCGAAAGCGGAATAGCTCTCTGCTTTATTTGTGACTATTGAAGAAAATGTTGAAAATACTACTTGTTCTTACCCCATGTGCACTATGTACAGGGCCACATCACCTCCTTCATTTGCTTTAGAAGTTTTTGTTCATTGCGATGGGGAAACAAGATTTAGACGGTTATGCCAGCCTTTTCTCTATTCTCCTTCCTCTTCTAATGTCCTTGAAGTTGAGGTAATTGATAGGAATTCTTTTGACAGTTGTACCTACTATAATTTAATTTATTATCGTCTTAGTAGTAATGCATTTATAAATGCAGGCTATTGTAACAAACCATTTGGTTGTAAGGGGAAGTTACAGGAGCCTTAGCCTGGTCATATATGGAAACGCCGGTGAAGATCTCAGGCATTTCAATATAGAAGTTGATCTAGATAGCTCTTTAACAAACACCGTGTCCGTTGTTGAGGGTGACCTTGAGGACCTTCCTCCTGCCCTAAACCCAGTCAAGCCATCTATTGAGGAACCTATATCTTCCCTAAAGTCATTGACTATGAAACCTATTGTATCAGATATATCAGTTGAGATAAAGCAATTTTTACTAATATCTTTTAAGATTTTAGAGATGCCAAATGCAGGGGATGATGCATTGAATACAGTAGTCAATTCTCTTGCGTCCGCAGCAGCCACTTATTCAACACAAAGTTTGCAGTTTGCAAATAAAAGTCATGAGTTGGTTGATAATGGAGGATCTTATTTTGACTTTAGTCAAGTCAGAAAAGAGCTCCTTGATATCTATAATAGCATTCTGACTACATCAGGAAGTTCACTGCCTGAAAATCTGACAGAAAACATTTTTCTCGAGTCTGAGGATGGTTTGATCACTTCCAAACAGTTGGTGGATACTTTAAGGCAACACTACAGCATTTTCAGTGACTGTGAAAGTATTATAGGTGCTCGGCTTTCACAGGTTTTTTACTCTCTCAGCTCTCCTCTTTCTCCCAATTATTATTTAAATGCAAAATAGTTGGCAATTTTTTACCCATTTACTAATGAATAGATGAGATTTGGTTGTGTTTAATCTCAAACGGGTCAAATCAAGAAATTTGAGCTAGAAAAGGAACAGATTAAACAGTTCGAAAGGTGTTCCAAGTGTATTGTTGATGCATGAAACTTCCTAATTGTTTTATTTGAAGATGTAAATTTTTATTGTAATAATAATACTGTTTCCATAGTCATAGTTATCTGGAAGGTTCTTTTAATAATAGACCAAAAGTGAATGCAGGTCCACCCAACCCGACCCACCGGTCATAAAATGATTTGTTTCAGTTTTTTAATCATTATTTGTAAGTTATTTTCAAAATGGGCAAAAACAATTTTTGCGTCAATATTTACCTGGACCGCCCATTTTGATCCCCAGTAAGTTGACCTGTTTAACCAAATCTACCTGACCCACCCATCTTTCCACTTCTAATATGCATGTATTTATTTTGCATGCCTCATTGAACTCTTTTACTAAGGTTCTGCTTTGTTTCCAGAGCAAGCTAATCATGGTGTGGTTAAGTGGTGCGCTGTTATTGTGTTCTTCTAAAGAGAGCTGCTACAATTTTGTTAATGGTGGTGGAATGAAGCACCTGAGTGACCTTTTCTGCACAAAAGTGCATTCTAGTGCTGCTACGCTATTGCTTCTTGGAGCCATCGAGCAGGCTACTAGACATTCTGTTGGCTGTGAAGGATTCCTTAATTGGTGGCATCGGGAAGATGATACCATTCCTATTGGCACAAGTGAAGGTTATAATCAATTACTAAAGTTGTTGATGCGAAAGCCACGTCATGATGTTGCTTCTCTTGCCACCTATATTCTTCATCGTGCACGCTTTTATGAACTTGCTACCAGATACGAGGTTGTTCATCTGTTTTGTTGTATGTTTTTATTACATTACCTTTGTCAGCAAACATAACAAAGCTACTTAATTTGGTCATCTTACAGTTTGCTGTACTACGTGTGCTGGGCGGTTTCTCATCTGTTAGTAATGTTGTGGTTATGGACATGCTTGCAAGTGCTAAACTCCAACTCAAAAAACTTTTGGTGAGTTCCAGTTCCGCAATATTTTTTATCCTGTACTGTAATAATCAGTTACCATAGTGTTCGGATAGAGTGATTCTGACTATAGTTTATTTAGGGTATTAGCAATAAGCTCTGGTGATTAGTTTCATACTCGCAAATGTAATATCAATATTACGTAATAACCCTCCTTTTTACCCACATTTGTTAATAGTACAGTTGAAAATTTATTATAGTTATTGGAACGATAGACTATAAGGGCGCGTTTAGTTAAAAGGAAACACCCTTGTTTTCCACAAAATGTTTTGTACAAAACAAGGAATAAAGAGATTGCGTTCAAATCAAATGTCTCTCATCAAATTCTTAAAAAATAGAAAATTTGCATTTCTTACTTTAACAAGGAAAACTACAAAACACATTTTTTTGTTTTCCTTGTTTCCCTTGTAACCCCCCTTGTTTTCTTGAGAGTACAAAACATCATATGAACGCGTTTTCTATGTTTTGTGGAAAATTAAATCCCCTCTTTTTTTACAAATCTGAAAATAGAAAATTTGAAAGTTTTTTCTCTAACTAAACACACCCTAAGTTTTTTTTGTAAATTCTTTTTGTTAACAGATATCTGTGTTAAAAAATATACCTGCAGGTGATTATTTATTATTAACTGAACCTTTAATCACTATCTCATGCCGTCATGCAACACATTTTATTATAGCTGATTATTTATGTGTAATATTGCAATATTACATAATCAGTTTCAAAGTTCAAACTGCACATTTAAACACATTGATTTTAACTGAAGCGTGACAAACAGTTGTTGATTTCCCTGAATGTTTCTGATCAAATGTTACTGCAGAAATTAATAACTTCCAGTGCACTAGTTGAAGATCCTTCTCCAGTCGCAAGCATTAGTAGGTCACTTATACTTGGTGAAACGGATGGTCTGTTATCGTACAAAGCTACTAGCAGGCTGATTGCTTTGTCAAATTGTCATTTCTCAAATTGGGATATCGATTCACATTTGCTTTTTCTTCTTAAGGTATGCTGAATGTCGATGCTTAATTGGTGTGAACTCATCATTAAGATTGTCTTTAGTATGATTTATGAATTTTTCCTTTTGAAAATCATTGTTTCTGCTCTCTTTTTTTTTGTTTATATTCCAAGATTATTCATTGTTCAGTGTAAAATTTCATCACAGGAAAGGGGCTTTCTTCCATTGTCCGCAGCACTTCTATCATCTTCTACGTTGCGCTCTGAAGTGGGACACGCTAGGGCTTTGTTTATGGATATCACATCATACATTTCATCCATCATTCTTTCACTTGTTTTCTGTCGCTCAGGTTTGTTTAATGATATATAATGTCGTTATCACTAGGGCTAATGTCAGAAAAAAACTGACTTTCACGATTTTTGCAGATATGTCTATAAGCTTTTCTTTTTCATTGATAATTCTTTTAACTCACTAGTCTTCAACAGAAAAGTTTTTTTACCTTTAAAATGGGTTACATGCTGGCTAAATTTGCTGTTGTGGACGTAATAAGTTGAAGGATTTATTCATGCAGAAAAGTTTCATTGACTTGTTTACAGAAAACAGTGAAATCTTTGCTCTTATGAGTTATCACTATTATGTTTCTTTTCCACCACTTATATAGTTGCTTAATCAGGCTTAATGTTCCTTCTGCTTGACCCTGAGCTCTCAACTACTGTAATTTCTGCACTAAGAGGATCTGATTCGACTATGCAAGAGTCCATTCCTCTTCGTTATGCATCGATTTTAATATCCAAGGGTTTCTTTTATCGATCACATGAAATTGGAATAATTGTGAAGACACATTTGAGGGTGGTTAGTATCATATATCATTTGAAACCTTGTTTCTTTTTGTGTGTGTGTTCTTACACCTTTCCCCCTATCTTCTCAGATAAACGTGATAGATCGTCTGATTACATCAGAACCACATTCAGAAGAACTACTTTGGGGTTTATGGGAGCTTTGTCGTATTTCCAGGTGTGATGACTTAAAACCCTTGCATGATATTGAACTTCCCACACAAATCTCCTATTGTTTATGTTTTGCATAATGATTTGCAGGTCTGATGGCGGACGCCAGGCTTTGTTAGCTATAGTACACTTTCCAGAGGTGAGTCCGATATGAAAGTTATAGTTGTCTAATATAGCGAGCTTTAGTTAACATTGAAATGAGATTAATTCTTGGGTATTTATTAGTTCTCTTTTTGTTTGCAGGCTGTTTCAGTTTTGATTGCTGCATTACATTCTGCCAAAGAACTGGAACCAGTTTCCGGTATTGTTTCGTAGCATTTCTCTAAAGGCTTCTAGTATGCTAGCTCTTCATACTAGTATCCAGAGTTAGCAAGATGGGCGGGTCGGACAGTTTGACAATGATTCAAAATGGACAACTTTTATGTGCGGGTTTTACTGATTGGGTCAATTTGACTGCCCCACTAACATTTTGTGATCCGGTTTTACAATTTTTTAAATGCTTAAATGTATTGGATATTGTTATAAAAAAATTACTAAAATGAATTTAATATTCTAAAACAAACACATCGTACGGACTCTGTAAACGTTTGAATACATGTTTAGCTACTTTTGACCCGCTTAACCTGTCTCATTTTTTGCTAACTTGATATATGTCAACCCATTATCAACCAAATGCAACTGAATTTGACCCCTTTTCGTGTAGATGAGTTGAAATTGGCAAGTCTACGTAAAGCTAATAACAGTATTTGTCACATGCAGGAACTGCGCCAGTAAATCTTGCAATATTTCACTCTGCTGTAGAAATTTTTGAAGTAATTGTTCTTGATTCAACGTCATCATCTTTGAGCTCGTGGATTGGACATGCCAAGGAACTTCACAAGGCCTTGCATTCATCCTCACCTGGGTCAAACAGGAAAGATGCTCCTACACGGCTTTTAGAATTGATAGACGGTGGTGTAGTTTATCATAAAGCTGGAGCTATTGGTCTTCTGAGATATGCTGCCGTGTTAGCTTCTGGGGGCGATGCACACATGGCATCCACAAACAGTTTAGCATGTGATGAGATGGATGTCGATAATGTTGTTGGAGATGTTTCCGGAAGTTCTGATGGAAACGTAATTGATAATCTGTTAGGGAAACCAATTACTGAGTCCCGTTTTCTTGGTATTTCTCTTCGTGACTCTTCTGTGGCTCAGCTCACGACAACTTTTCGTATATTGGCCTTCATTTCAGATAATTCGGTATGTGATTTTGTATTCGTTTCATTTTTATATTATTTTTCTTTGAGTTATGATTAGCTAACAAGCATTTCATATGTGAAGGTTGTTGCGGGTGCTTTATACGATGAAGGCGCTGTAATGGTTGTTCATGCGGTTCTTATCGATTGCAAGCTAATGCTTGAGAAGTCATCAAACAACTATGGTTAGTACGGGAAACTTCGAATGTGCAATAATATTGTAGTATAGTTACCTTATAAGGTTGTGCTTCAATTTCTGAAGAGTTATCTACTTATCCGGGGTTTTACTTACCAAATAAACTCAACTACTCAAGTTAATATAAGGAATTGGGGACTTAAGAGGTTTGGATCCTTAGTGCAAGAAAGGCAAAAAGGCCTTTAAGTTAAGCCCGTCAGTTTTGAGTCTTTGTTGGTTATCAATGGATTGGAGTCATAGCTAGTTATCGACTCCTGTAGTCTTTTGAAGGCCTTAGTTGAGTCCACTTATTAGTGTTTAATATATTATATATGCATATTGGTTGATATAATTATTGGATTAGAACAAGAAGGAAATGGTTTCCGCCAAAGTGCCAATATAAGTGATAAACAAAGCATTAAGCTTGCAGAAAACACGACATGTCTAATATTAGTATCCCAGTGTATGGGAGAGATGGCCAGCCTCTTGAATAGGACCATTTATTTGGTGTTTAATTTGTTTCAATAAACTCAGGTGGGAGGATAGACTTAAGCTAGACATGTCGGAGCTTCTCTTGTCGGAGGACATGACCTCAGATAGGAAGGGGTGGAGAGATAGGATTAGGATCTGTGGTTAGCTTTGGCTAGGGTCCTAGGGGGTTTAGGTGGTTTTTGGTGAATTAGGCTTTTAGGCGTTTCTTGGTTGCTTTGCTCCGGCATTTTCGGTCTTTGGCGCCCCTTTTTTTTTGCTATGCTGTAGATCTAGGCCCAGTGCGTTGCTTTGTTTTTGCTTTTTGTTTCTTAGGTTTGCCTGCTGTTCTTGCCATGTCTTTGTTTTTGGTGCCTTGTTTTTGCTCTACCTTAGCTTTAGGTCCGTGCGTGTTGGTTTTTGCCTTGCTTTTTGTTGCCCCCTTTGGTCTGTCTGTTTTTTCTTAGTGCTTTGATCTTTTGTTTTTTGTTTTGTGTCCTGTTTTGTGTTCCTTTGCCTGTGCTCTTTCCCGTGCCCCTTTACCTTGTTTTACTTGCTTTCGTTCCTGCTTGTGCTTGTTGTTTTACTGTATTCTGCTTTCTTCTCTTCTCTTTCTCACCCGCACACCTGCACTTGCCGGAGGTCTCGTTGGAAGCAGTCTCTCTACTCCCGGGTTTATTCTGGGGGAGGGGTAGGATCTGTCTACATTTTACCTCCCCCATACCCCGCCCCGGCGGGATTGGGTTTGTTGTTGTTGTTGGTCTTATTAGTTATTTTTTATCAGTTGCTTTCCGTTGGCTGTTTTACATTTACCTACTGTATTGGTAGGCACATTGATTTCCTATGGTTATATGAGGTTAAATCTATCCCTGCACCAAGTCAAGATGCCAGTTATGTAGTAGAGCTGTATAGGAATCTTGACTATTTTGTAAACATGTTGAGCTTTAGATATTTTGTAAACACGTGGAGAACCAAATTTGCGTAGATGTTAACATGTTACGCGTATAATTGTACTTTTTCTATATACTCTTATAATCAATGATCATGAAAATGGAGATAGGAAATGTAATACACTAATACTATATATGTATGCATGTCCTTTTCTAATTATCACTTATGAACACATGAACATGGGGAAGAGATAAGAGAATAGACTCACATGTCAACCATGGAAGCCACCATTTCTGGATCATCAACCGCAGTATGATTTCTTTCGATGGCAATGTTTTCGCTTGTCCTGTGTTTCAAACTCGACTTTATAAGTATTCGTAACAAAACTCCAAATTTCCAAATTATCTATGAAGTTACGTAACGCGAATTCTAGAGCATATCATGAGTAAACTTGAACAAGCATATATAATCTCATAGCTAAATGAATGTACGTAACATTAAATATCAATAATAAAATTGTCTGGATAAACTTTAACATTTCTGAATAATCATGCACTTGACTTGAGGCACAAAGTTAATATAGAGTGTTTAGGTGGTTTTATCGTTGCAGGGTAGTTTTCTTCTAGACTTTACAGGCAATTTAGTAGCCATTGTGTGCATATTTGACTCAACTCTTAGGGATAGAGATCGATTGCTATATATATATATATCCACAAGTTTTGCCGCATCCCTTGTACATAGACTTATGCATGCCTTGTAGGCCCATTCATTCCTATATGCTTTCATGCTTTTCTGCTATAGTGCTTTTATGATTTCATGCCTATATATGCCTTTATGTCTTCATTCGTATATGTCACCCCTTGTATATATGCTTGCATGCTCTTATGTTTTTATGCTTTTATGCGTTTATGCCTATACACAGTTTTATGCTTTTATTCTTGTATGAATTTATCCGTATCATCATATTGCCCCCTCTCATATACTCTCTTTCACACACACATATCTGCTACATATTTTGCTTACAAATATACCTACACACACTTTTGCCGGAGGTCTTTCTAGAAGCGGTCCCTTTATCCTAGGGCAGGAGTGTGACTTTCTACATTATTTCTCCACCATACCCCGCTCCAGCGGGTTTGGGTATTGTTGCTGCTGCTGTTGAGCTTTAGATATTTTATTATCTTTTTTCTTTTGATTTCCTTTGTTGGAACAGTAATTACTGATCCATGTCTATCAGAATACTTGCATCATGTGCTGTGTATAAAAAACAGCAATCTAATTTGTTTTCCTTGGCAGATTACCTTGTTGACGAGGGTGCAGAATGCAATACTGCTTCAGATATATTACTTGAACGTAACCGTGAGCAGAGTGTGGTTGATCTTTTAGTTCCCTGCTTGTCTCTTTTGATTAATCTGTTGCATAAATTGAAGGTATTGTTTGACTGCTCAACCCGAATATTATTCTTGTTCCATGGTAGCGATAACATCTTCAGTTACCTAGTAATTAGTAACGTGATGAAAAAATCACCGCAAGCCTTCTGCTTATGTTGTAGTAATATTCTGTTTGCAGGGGACACAAGAGCAACACAGAAATAAAAAGCTCTTACAGGCACTTCTACATCTGCATCGAGAACTGAGGTAGTTAACTATATTGTTTTCATAGAAGGTGATGTTAAATTATTAAGGGAAATATGCTTATGCCCCAAGTGGCTACTTGTTTCCAAAGTGCTCCTCACTAGATTAATTTCTCAATATGCCAAAATATCCTTTATCTTCGAAGGTATAGAAAAAAAACAAGTGTTTCTGCCAATCATTTCTAAAATCGTAATAACTAACAGTATGTGAGGGACGATACAAAAAGTACACTATTACAGAGGAGAGAGATAAGAAATACTGGAGAGAGAATGAAAGATTCCAGTTTTTCATCGTTTTTCCTAAATATCCTTGATTCCCTTAATTTTTTCATCGTTTTTGCATCATTTTCCCATCATTCTTTCTTTGTTTTTCCTTCGTTTTTTACATTAGTTTTTAATTGTTTATATCACGAAATGTAGGATTTTCAGAGAAAGAATTCATCAAAATCGAAATTTATTTGTTAAAAAAAACTTCAGCCAGACTGGTATGGAAGTAAAGAGATAAATGGTGTTTATTTTGATGTGATTTTTTATACAATTACTATTTTATTTCAAATGTATTCAATGTTAAAACACAATGGTGGTGGAATATATTAGGGGAGAGAGAGTGAAGTACCATTAGGGCGTTCTGGGAGTTTGGGGAATAGATGGAACAATAGTCCCATAAATGTGGTCTTTTTAGAACTAAGGAGCCACTTAGAGCTTAGATAAGCAAATTTTCCATTATTAAATAGCAGAGAATATATTATTATTTTCTATTGTTTTACAGCCCAAAGTTAGCCGCGTTTGCAGTTGACTTTTCTTACCCGTATCCTGATCTTGCACTTCGATTCGAAGCTGTATGCCATCTTATTGTCTCGGCACTTGCTTGTTGGCCTGTATATGGCTGGACCCCTACTCTTTTTCATTTTCTCTTGGACAGTCTTCATGCCACCTCATTGCTGGCAATGGGTCCAAAAGAAACTTGCAGTCTTCTTTTTCTGTTGGTAAGTATATCCAATTGCCAAGCCTGATCTTTCTTAACTACTCGTATTTCTGTCAAAGATGTAATATTTTTGTGGCTTTTTCTTTGCTAGAACGATCTTTTACCTGATGAAGGTGTCTCACTGTGGAAAAATGGAATGCCGATGTTAAGTGCTTTTCGACAGATGGCAGTTGGAACACTATTGGGCCCCGAGAAGGAGAGAAATGTCAACTGGTACCTACAGGTTGGACATAAGGAGAAACTGATTGGTCAGTTGATGCCAATGCTTCACAAGATTGCAGAGATCGTTTTAAATTGTGCTATTAGTGTACGTGAAAATGCATTTGTATTTATATTTTTATTTACTGATCACGAGTTCTTCATGATACTAACACTTTCTTAATTTGACAGGCGTTGGTTGTTATACAAGACTTATTGCGGTTATTTATTATCCGTATAGCTTGTGTGCATGCTGATAGTGCTGCTATACTCTTGCGGCCCATGATACTCTCTATAGATGAATGGCTATCAGAGCCATCTTCACTAACTGATACAGATGCATATAAGGTAATACTGTTATATCTGTTTGACCCAATGATCTTAAGGACTTAATTTGCGTATAGGTGGCAGATTGGCATGTCGGGCAGCTAGTAACAGGTCAATACAAGAAATGCTTGAAGTAGGTCTTTTTTAGTATGGATCGCAATGAAATGGGCTGGGTTGATACACAAACACTCTAAATGATTTATAAAACTTCTTCCTACGAATCTTTCTACACATTTGACTATAAGTCTATAACACATGGCAAAACCAATGATGGTAGGGGCGGACCCAAGGCATAGGTAGGTGGTTCTTTAAAATAATAATGATATAGTCAAACATGTATACAAAATTTTCAAACATCAATGTATCAGTTTTCGCTTATTTATTTGTACAAAAATCAGAAATTTTTACACACTGAGATAAAGGTGTCGTTTGTTTTTTCCCAATAAGTGCTTTTTTCCTCTTTTCACTTCTTTTGTCTGCAGGAGGGCAGAGGTTTCTTGTTTGTTTTTTTGCAGACATAAGTGCTTCTTTTCACTTCTTTCCTCTTCTAAATTTCAGACATTATTTTTCACTTCTTACCTCTTCTTTCACTCCTTACCTTTTCTTTCACAAACCTTACATCTCTTTCTCAATATCTTACATCTCTTTTACATTTCAGTCTTTTTATTTACGTTTTCGCCCATTTTTTACGTTTTCGTCTATTTTTTACGTTTTCGTATTTTTTTTACGTTTTAGTCCGTTTTCTTACGTTTTCGTATTTTTTCGTCCTTTTTTTATGTTTTCGTTCATTTTTTTACGTTTTCGTCTGTTATTTTACGTTTTCTTACGTTTTTTACGATTAACCCATTTGAACCATATTACAAAAGGATTTATAGCGCAAAAAAGAAAAAAATAGAAAATAAAATAAGTACTTCAATAGCACAAAAACAAACGGTCTTCATCCATGCAGATGAAGACTTTAGATCTACCTCTTCTTCTGCAGACATGGTTTGCAGATGAAGAGGTAAAAGCTCTGAAAAAACAAACGACACCAAAGTGTTTTTTGGTAGTTCATTTAATAATTACAAAAATACCACACATTTACTTGTTTATGTTAAACTTACCCAACCGACCCGACCCGACCCAGCCCATTGACTGGCTGACCATTCAATTTTTTTATAAAGGAACGGCCTTAGATATGTTCCTGGCCGTCGCTGAATGTTGGAGGTGAAGAGTGAAAATTAGTGGATTACAGATGCACTTCTAGGTCTGTGTCATAAGAAGTTTGGTTGTTTGTTTCAGGTTTGCAGATTGCTCGATTTTCTTGCTAGCCTACTTGAGCATCCACGTGCAAAGGTATTATACATTAATAAAGTTATTGCCTAAAGTCTGTCCTTGATATATGTGTCTGTATTAATTTTAAGCATCCTTTTTTGACAGCCAATACTGTTGGGTGAAGGGGTTATACAAATGTTATCTGAAACGCTTAAAAGCTGTACCAACCTTTCTCAATTTAGCTGGTCCATCCCTGCATCTAGATCAATTTCCCTGATATCCGACTCCAGGCATGATAGGTGAGCATTGAAGTCTTATTATGTTTAACAATTCCTATAGAGAATAACCTTTCATGATTTTTATATACTTTAGGCACGATACAAAGATATTGACATCAGAGGATTGCTCAATACTTTTATTCCAGCTTTTCAGACTTATCAAGGTAGGTCCTTAGAGGTTTTTGTCTTTTATTTGAGAAGAAACGGGACTCAGCAAACACTTAATTATTCTGTCTTTCAGTTTCTACCAGTTGGAAAAGAGTTAGTTGCTTGTTTATCGGCCTTCAAAGATTTAGGTTCTACATCCGAAGGTCGAAGTGGTTTACTCTCAATTTTTTTACATGTTCAATCATCATATAATGAAGAATCTGAACATGAAACCAGACAGTTAAATGGAAAGTTTGATCTCATTGAATTGAAAAAATCTTCCCCGATGCTATCTTGCTTGAAAACTTTATTAAACTCTATTGAATTGGAGGATGTTCCCTTAGTATCTACCATTGAAGCTGTTGCGGCACTTACATCAGGAGCTTTAAGCTTTTGCATGGATAAGAACAGGTCAGTTTGACTTTGTTATATGCAAGTTAGAATTAATTTGTCTGATGATTAAATTAAACATGCCTTCTATTATACAGCTTGAACCTGGTTGATGCAGTGAAATACCTCTTTGGACTTCCTTGTGGTGTAAACGGTGCTAGTCTCTCTTCAAAAGAGAACATTAAGTACGTTTTTAAGCTGACGTCCTTGCTAGGTTCCAGGCTGAAGGATAATGAACTTCAAACTTTCCGTCAGGTATCTAGTCTATTATACGGGTGGCTGATTATACTTATATATTCATGAATGGGTCGATTTGGGCTGTGTTATATCTGATACTGGTCAAATGGGTCGAATTAAAGTATATAGTCAAATCTGAAACGAGTCAAATGAGTTGAACATGTCTGTATAAATGATACATGCATACAGCATTACAGCCTCCCAAGCTCTTTATAAGTAGCACATTAGTTATTTATGATACATGGAGACAATGTTTTTTGTCAGTCAATCCAATCCGGCATAGGCCTGTTTTGACCCGTATAAATGTTGGTCTGTATTAACCCAAATCTGTTTTCATCAGCATCTTTTTCTCCTGGAACATTTTCTATTGAAGCATAGTCTTCCATCTTTTCGTACAATAGAAGTTACATTATTATTGATTTAATGCATGATGTGCAGGTTAAAGAATATGCAAACTCATTGCTACAGTTGTTGGAAACGCCTAGTGAATCAATGAATCCAGTTGAGGTCATATCTAGTGTTTTTCAGACATTACCAAGTGAACATCAACGCCCATCAAAGATACAAAAGATTTCTAATTTTAGCGCTAACCGGGCTGATCATTACAACTTAAACACGTACGGGGACAAGTTTATGTGGGAATGTCCTGAAAATCTACGTGACCGGTTCTCTCAAAATGGCCAATCTCTTAGGAGGAAACTTACCCCGTTGGAAGGGGTAAATAGGCGGGTCCGGGTAGATAACTCCCCGGCTGAAAATATGAGCCAAAGTGTGTTTTCCCGGAGTTCTGGCCAGTTTGCTGCTCCTCCTGTCCCGTCCCGTAGGGACAATTTTAGGCTCCGGAAGCCGAATACAAGTAGGCCGCCTTCTATGCATGTTGATGACTATGTTGCTAGAGAGAGAAATGTTGATGGTACTACTTCTAATGTAATTGCGGTCCCACGGTTGGGATCCAGTAGTGGCAGACCACCGTCTATTCATGTAGACGAGTTCATGGCTCGTGAAAGAGAACGCCAAAATCCCGTGGGAATGGCGGGAAGCCCGCAAGTAAAAAACACACCTCCTGAAAACGACCTGGATGCTGAAAAAATGAATAAATCTAAGCAGTTGAGACCCGATTTAGATGATGATCTTCAGGAATTAACTATAGACTTAGGTGATGAAGAGTCGGGATCTGATGATGGATTGCCTTTTCCCCAACCCGATGATAATTTGCAGCAACCTCCATCGATTACTGGTGACCATAACTCACCTCATTCTATTGTTGAAGAAACTGAAAGTGATTCTCGATTGGGTACTCCTCTGAAATCTAATTTTGATGATAATAATAATAATAATCAGAGTGATTTTTCATCTCGGTTATCTGTTTCACGTCCTGAAGTGTCGTTGACTCGTGAACCGAGTATTTCTTCTGAGAAAAAGTATTTTGATATGTCAGAGGAAGCGAGAAATGGTCAAATGAACTCTGCTAAAGTGGAAAGATCTGCAGGGTTTTCTTCATTGGCCAACATTAAGAACCCTAAATCATCATCACATGCTTTGCATCCTAATACTAGTCACGGGCAAGCTAAAGAATTGTATGATCAAAAACACCCTCCACTGCCGCCAATGCCTCCACCATCAAGCAACTCACCTATGCACTCTAGAAATCATGATTCAAGTCAGTCGGGTGCTTTTCAGAACTCCACGCGTGAGCTGCAATATCCACCTGGATTTCATGTAAGACAGACCAAAACGTTCTATGATAACTTGTTAGTTGCAAACTGAGTGGGTCTGGTGGGATGGGGTTACGGAGTTTGGTCAAAGTAATCTTTTGTGATTGGAAATGGGTCGGGTCAGATTAACCCAAAACATTTTTCGTCCAGATATTGTTTTTCACAAATAGCTAATGTGTCGATATCATTTACAAGAAATGTATCTTTTCAGTAATAATTAAAGAAAATTTAATAACTTCTGGAGGTTTCATGCATACTTTGGGCAACTTTGAGTTTTGACCCGCAAGACATTTTATTTAACCTGAATTGAGTCATTCAAACGTATGCGGGTCGAAAGTTCTACCTCTGCTTGTTCTTAAACGTATCAGTTAATTATACAATCTTTTAGTTGCTTATTTTATATATGTTTTAGCAGGTCCATTCAGAATATGGTAGGAATCCACACCTTTCTTCTGGTGGGTCTGTGAGGCCTTCACCACCACTTCCACCTACCCCACCACCTTCGTCATCTCTACGAGCATCCGCACCTCCATCTTCAGCATATAATCACCCTAATATTGGATCCACTGAGTTAATGCAGAGTTTTGCACCTTCAAATATGTCAAACCTTTCTGGATATCCACCACCAATGATGCAGCAAATCATTTATAACAGACCCACGATACCTTACAATTTCTATGCAAATAGTCCAAACCCAAATCAAGGAGAAAACCAATCTAATCTTTCACAAAGTTTTCCGATTGGTTTACAGCCTATTACTCAGTTGCAGCCATTGCAACCTCCCCAACTCACTCGACTTCCCCAGCCACCACCTCCACATCTTAGACCACCAGGTCCTGCTTTAACACCGTCGGATCAAGCCATGTCTGGCCCGGTTCATATGCAAGTACAACAATTACAGATGATTCAACCATCACTTGGGTCTCCAGCTCATGTATATTATCAAACGATGCAACAAGATAACTTTCCACATGCTCAGCATCAACAACAGCAACAACAGCAGCGACTGGATCCTCAACTGCAAGTTCAGCAACAAGGGCAGAGTAGTAATTCCCTACAGCAAGATGCTAGTTCATTGGCACAACTGCATGACATATACACTTCGCATGATGGTATCCAGGTATGGACCTTCATAATTTGATTTTTTTTAGACTGCCTTTAACATAATTTATTTAAAAAACAAATGTCCTTTGCTTTTGGCTGCAAACGAATTGCAGCTCTTGCAGAAATGTTGGGTTGTTTATTTGGTCATAACACGTATAGGTTTAATCTTGTCAGTTTTAGGGTTGACCTACTAACTTTTTCTTGCCCTGAATTTAAATCTTTTTCTTAAATATTGAAAGAGTTCATCATGATTACAAAAACATTATTATTACAAGAATAACTGTTTTTCTTAATTAAACGATTTTAGGAGGTCTTTTTGCATAACAAGTATACTTTTGGCAACCTTAAACCCATTTGACCTTTTCCTTATCTAGCTAAAATTTTGATGTGGCCCATTTGAACCACTGAGATATATAATACAACCCAAATTACTCTATCATAAGTAAATGCGTTGAACATGACACCCCTATGAAAATGTAAAGAGAAGGTTATTTTCATGAAATTAATGTTGACTGCAACGTTCCTTTTTATTTATCCTTCCTTTTTGCACTTATGTTTCTAAATTTGTGCAAAGGCTCTAATTTTTATAGAATGATCGCTAGTTCATTCATTGATGAGCCAAATTCTATCATTTTCCCAAAAATGCAACTTTTTGTTAACTGTCTCTTGTTTGTCTTTTGTTATTATCTGTTTACGATGGTAATTTTTTCTTGCTGTTTCTTATTTGTAGAATCTGCTTCTTGACCGAGAAAAACTTGTTCAGCTTTTAGAGCAGAACCCAAAGTTGATGGATATGCTTCAGGTTCGATATTTTTCTTTCATTCATAACATAGTATATTTTTTTTTTATACCACCATCAAAGAAATTGTGGTCTGCAAAATAGAAAACAGAATCACATTACTTCAATGCGTGGAGGGGGTCAGACAGGTTGAGTAATGGGTCAAAATGTGCTCGGGTTTAAAATGTGTAGGTTTTTGTATGGTGTTTGGTTGAGCTGAAACGCTTTTTGGCCAGTTATTTAAATAAATTTCTATCAAATATATATTGTGCTAGATATAATTACAAAGATATATCATATATCATTACAAATAACAATCTATGTTTTTGAAAGTGATTTACGAATACTTTAGGTGACTTCCAACCCATCTGGCCCTTTTCTTTAACCCTAATTGACCCCTTTTGTAAGGGGTTGGATTGAAATTGCTTCCTCTACTTGGAACAAATAATAGGTTATCGGTGATCTTGATAGATCGGTTGCTTCTCTTATTCCAGGAAATTATAATTGGAATTGTAGACTTGACTACTTCAATTCATTATGCCGCCATTATTATTAATTGACAATTTCAAGTCCCATATTTTTTCATAACATTGACGTTACATTGACTTATTATGTTAATATATGCAGGAGAAATTACGTGGCTGACATATCAAAGGAGAAAACTGCTTGGACCGACTTGGGATCTGCATTTAATTTTGCTAATTTATTTTCTCAAGAACTGAGTCATTCATTTTCCTGATGTATAACATTTTCCTGTACTATTGTTGTACATTGTTATTTCGGCATGGAATTGTAATTAACTGTTTAGCCCGTCCATTTTTTTATATCTTTTTTCACTTGCTTTACATCATTAATTTATATGATTAGCTACTATGCTATGTAAATTGTTGTTTCACTAGTTATTTTGTCGTGAGTTAACCTCAATCTGTACAGGTGACATGCTATATGACATTGCGTATTTGCGTGTTTATATGTCTTCCAACTTTTTTCAAACTCAAATATATGCAACTTTTTTTGTTTAAGATTTGTTGCATACTCAACACAAACTTTTTTCTAGAGTAAAACGAAATTTGAAAATGTGTATCTTTGACAATTTAATCTGCATTGTAGAAAGATATTGTTGCTATTTTAAATTACACATGTATGATTGTTATTTTACCGACTGCAGTTACTAAGCATTAAAAATATTTTACATTATGCATTCAATACTTACACTTTAGATGTATATGAAGTTAATCATGAAAGTAGGGTGATTCATGAAATTAATCATTTTTAAATCAACTGAATTTTATTTAAATTTTAGTTTAATGCGTGAGATTTGCAATAGTGGTTTGCGGTATTTAGTTCTTTTAACTCGTTCACATGAGACTATGAGAGTTACACACATGTGTTTTAATATATAGTATATTAAAACATCGTGTTAACGTTGTCCTTACTACTTAATTAATTTAATCTAATCTTATAATGATGATAAGAATATTAGTAAATAACAAGTTAACAACAGTAATAATAAATGTTATTTTTAAGAAAATCATAAAGGACAAGTGGTATATGTTAAATTTACATAAGAGATTTGTTAGTGTAACTTTCATAAGTCAATTGACGAGCTTAGATACTAGAGAATGTGAATCAAGAAGATGCTGATTAGAAAGTTATGAAACCCTTAAAAGTTGATACATTAGTCAAAAGAAATTTCTAAGTCAGCATTTTGGGGGCTCTACTAAATTGTCTATTCAAATTCAAACTTAGTTGAAATTAAAACCTGCATAATAAGTTAATAACTATATTTTATGATGTTTCCTAGCTTATTCCAAAAATGAGACGAGAGACATCTTGATTAGTTGCGTAAGTGTATAATCGTTGGAAACTGTTTTACCAATCAATATTAGAATTTTAACATCCCACATTGGTGTGAGTAGTGATAGAAAGAGAGTTTATAAGTACAATCATATCTTAATGAACAATTATGAGTGTATACTTTATACTTAAAATATAAAAAGTGTAGAGTATGTGCCAATATATTTTTTTAAGATTATTTAGAGTTGAGATCAATATAGAACTCATATTTGTCATAGAACAAATGAACCAATCATAACCCTCCATTTTTTATCTAAATTAATACAAAATCATTTTCCACATTTTTTTTTAAAACAACATATCTTATAAACGGTAAATCTTCAAAATATAAAAAATACACCATCGTGACGAGAATTAAATTATCTTTCTATAGATATGCACTTTTACATATTTTTGACAAACATTTTTTTTTCAAAAATTCCGTTCGAAAAAATCATATATGATTTTTACGAATCATATATGATTTTAAAAAATCATGTATGATTCGATTTTTACGAATCATATATGATTTTTACAATCATATATGATTCTCAAAAATCATATGTGATTCGTAAAAATCGAATCATATATGATTTTCACAAATCATATATGATTTTTGTTGACCGAAATTTTGAAAAAAAAAAAAGTTGTTAAAAATATATAGTAGTGGATATCTATAGAAAGATAATTTAATTCTCGTCACGATGGTATAATTTTTATCGCATAACGATTAACGTTTTGCGAGATATTTAATTTTTTAAAAAAGGGTGAAAGTTTATCATAATAAAAAAATGAATGACTATTATTGGTTGATTGGATCTATGATAAATTTTGGTTCTATATTGAACTTTTGCCTAGTTGATATATGCCTATTCAATACCTAGTAAAGTTAAGGCATATCCGGTTTTTAGATGATTACGGTTTGTTTCTCACCTGATGAATATGCTTGGCAGTATTTGGAAGAAAGAACTTTGAAAAAATAACCTTGTGTTTCATATTGGGTGCATACTCTTCCAATTAGGTCGCTGGTTAAGTCTCAACATTGCATTAAGTATTTACCGATACTTTATTTCTTCATCGAAATAACTCAAGTATATGATGACGTCAGACGTTCTCGATTTTGTACAGTTTGCTTAGAAATTTGTCTAGGAAACAGGTGGTGCAACATTTATTATTCAATTTTAAAATTCTTTTGGCTGGACTTTTGACATTTATACACAAGACTTTTCTACTTATTTCGAAACTTCAAGAAATATTTGAAAAAGCAATATGTCACTTTTGAAAATCCAAGAGATACCCATCGGGCTATGTTTGGCGAAAGGCTTATGAATGCTTGAGCATTTAAAATAAGTTGGCTTATAAAATAAGTCTCGTTTGTCACACAAGCTTATGACTTATGAAATAAGCCATAAGCTTTCATAAACCCAAGCCTAAGCCCATCGAACTTATGACTAGTTAAATTACTTAAATACTTTTTAAAATATAATGAATTATCATATAAAAGCTGGAAATTTATGTGAAATTAGTTTTATGTATTTTTATGTGATTTTACATTAATAAGCTTCAGCTCCAACTAATTCGCTAAACAACTTTATAAAAAGGGCAAATCACCTAAAAATGTACATAACTTGCCACTTTTCCTCGTTGTATGCAGTTGTTTTTTTTTTTTTTTTTTTTTTTTTTTTTTTTTTTTTTTTTTTTTTTCATCACTAAACTTGCATCGTTATTCCTTTGTGTGTACCCGTTACCTGCAAAGCCTGCATCGTTAGTCCTTTTATACTAACGGCCGTTAATAAATAACTTAAAATTTGGTTATGTTACGCTAAACTTGCATCGTTGGTCCTTTATACTAACGACTATTAATAAATAACTTAAAATTTGGTTTTTACACGCTTTCATTCGTTTTTGCACGTTTTCGTCTGTTTTTACACGTTTTTGTCTGTTTTTATACATTTTTATCTGTCTTTAAACGTTTTCGTCCGTTTTTACACGTTTTCTTCCGTTTTTACACGTTTTCGTTTGTTTTTGCAAGTTTTCGTTCGTTTTTACACGTTTTCCTTTGTTTTTACACGTTTTCGTTCGCTTTTGCACGTTTTCGTCTGTTTTTCAACGTCATGTTTTTATACGTTGTCATCCGTCTTTACACGCTTTCGTTCGTTTTTGCACGTTTACGTCCGTTTTTCCACGTTTTCGTTTTTTTTGCACGTTTTCGTTTGTTTCTACACGTTTTTGTTTGTTTTTACACATTTTTGCACTTTTTCACCCGTTTTTCTACGTTTTTGTCGGTTTTTATACGTTTTCATCCGTCTTTAAAAGTTTTCGTCCGTTTTTACACGTTTTCATCTGTTTTTACACGTTTTCTTCCTTTTTACACTTTTTCTTTTGTTTTTGCACGTTTTCGTTCGTTTTACATGTTTTCGTTCATTATTACACGTTTTCATCCATTTTAACATGTTTTCATTCATTTTTGCATGTTTTCGTCCGTTTTTCCACGTTTTTGTCTGTTTTTATACATTTTCATCCATCTTTACGTCTTTTCGTCTGATTTTACAGGTTTTCGTTTATTGTTACTAGTTTTTACATGTTTTCGTCCATTTTTACACGTTTTCATTTGTTTTTGCACATTTTCGTCCGTTTTTCACGTTTTCGTTTGTTTTTACATATTTTCATCCAATTTTACACGTTTTTGTCTATATGTAAAAGCAAGCAATGTAGTTAAGTAAACAAGCATGTACTTTATAAAATGAGCGCGTGAAAAACGTGTAAAACGGATGAAAACGTATAAAAATGGACGAAAACGTACGAAATCGTGTAAAAACGTGCAAAACAGACAAAAATGTACAAAATATGGTAAAAACGGACAAAAAACATGCAAAAACGAATGAAAACGTGTTAAAACGGATGAAAACGTGTAAAAACGAACGAAAACGTGTAAAACGAACAAAAACATGCAAAAACGGACGAAAACATGCAAAAACGGACAAAAACGTGTTAAAATAAACGAAAACGTGTTAAAACGGACGAATACATGTAAAATCAAACGAAAACATGTAAAAACGAACGAAAATGTGCAAAAACAAACGAAGACGTGGAAAAACGGATGAAAAATGTGCAAAAACAAGTGAAAACGTGCAAAGACAATCAAAAACGTGTAAAAACAGATGAAAACGTGTAAAAACAAACGAAAACGTGTAAAGACAGATGAAAACGTATAAAAACAGACAAAAACATGGAAAACGGACGAAAACGTGCAAAAACAGACGAAAACGTGTAAAACGGATAAAAACGTGCAAAAACAAACGAAAACGTGTAAAAACGAATGAAAACGTGCAAAAACGAATGAAAACGCGGAAAACGGACCAAAACGTGCAAAAACGAACGAAAACGTGTAAAGACGGATGAAAACGTATAAAAACATACAAAACATGGAAAACGGACGAAAACGTGCAAAAACAAACGAAAACGTGTAAAAACGACCGAAAACGTGCAAAAATAAACGAAAACGTGTAAAAAGGACCGAAAACGTGCCAAAACAAACGAAAACGTAGAAAACGGATGAAAACGGATGAAAACGAATGAAAACGAACGAAAACATGTAAAGATGGATGAAAACGTATAAAAACAAACAAAAACGGACGAAAGCGTGCAAAAACTGACGAAAACGTGTAAAAACGAAAGAAAACGTGTAAAAACGGACGAAAACGTGTAAAGACAGATGAAAACGTGTAAAAACGGACAAAATAAAAAAGAAAAATGAACGAAAACGTGCAAAAACGAATGAAAATATTTAAAAACGGAAGAAAAGGTAAGAAAACCAAATCTTAAGTTATTTACTAACAGTCGTTAGTATAAAGGACCAACTATGCAAGTTTAGCGTAACATAACCAAATTTTAAGTTATTTATTAACGGCCGTTAGTATATATGACTAATGATGCAGGCTTTGCAGGTAACAGGTACACACAAAGGACTAACGATGCAGGTTTAGTGATAGAATGTGAAAAAAAAAGATAGATGCATACAACAAGAAAAAGTGGCAAGTTAAGTACATTTTCAGGTGATTTGCCCTTATAAAAATATAAGCTTCATCTTTCGAATTATAATATAAGCCGCAGCCCCAGCTCCAACCCAACCTCAGCCCCAACCCATTGCGTCAAAGATGCCCCTTATTTTAAAATATAATTGTAAGTTACGTTAACATCTTTATAACATTTTATTTACAAACACATATCTTCTAAACCAATTTACATTAACATAATTTACATATCAACCCAACTGACTAAAGGTCCATACGCTTTAAGCATGCCCATCACGATCGTAACTCGTCATAGCACGCTTGCAAAGAGAACTCTTAGGCCATGCTCAAAGAACTGGAAAACACAAACAGGCAACGACAAGACTTGATGCTTCTCCAGGCCCATTGCAACAAACATATATGTGTTAATACCTCATTATCCCGATGTAGTGTTGCAATCGTGCATGGATCCTTTCATGGTTTCATGCATCCAGATAAGCCAAGGATGGCATACCACGTGTCATCCTTGTCTCCTTCATTGAATGACCACAACGTTCACCATCCTCGACCATGGATTTCTTTCTAGACAGACACAAAGCTCTAGATCCATTTATATAAATGCCAATGGAATGAGCTTAGCAACTCATTGTGAATTCTTACATTCACACACACCTGCTATACCGTGAGTGTTACACCAACTTGTAACTTCGGTCACACCTTGAGGTCCTTACCGAACGTGAAAAACCAAAAAATTAGCTACTCTCACCTCCAATACGTACCTTACGTAAACACATGTCTTTCAAAAGTAAAGTATGTGTAATGTACTAGTATTTTTCTTCTTAGAACTTATTAAACGATATTGCACTTATTGAAATGTTCTGTATTCACTTTTTCCCGAATCTTAGATAAATACAATAACATTTACGTTATTGAGTGTTTATCAACCATCAAAATGCCCTCATATGCATTGTAATCCTTTTTTTTGCTTCTTACTAGGCTTTAAATCAATTGTCGTCTGGTAGGAAAACATTATAAGTATGCATTTTCCTGTTAAAATTTCTCCCTTTTATAATTGATTTTACCAATTATATACTGTGGGTTGAAATAACTTCATCAATAACCATTGTTATATATTTTTTATTTATTTTTCATTGTACATGTCAATCATTTAAGTTTAAGGCGAATAATATTGATTAATTGAATTGTCCGAATAATGAGATAATACATATGATCCAATATTTATTGCCTAACATTTGGGCTTATATCAATCTTAATCTAATACAAATAATAATATAATTTTAACTCTAATACAAATCCAGTAACAACTCCCAGCTGTTGAAGCACAAGTAGAATGAACACTTAAACGGTTTCGAAACTCAGCAAACAAAACATACGGTACTTATAGATTCACCAATGATGTGTTTCAGGATATCAACATACTCAAACTGTCTCGAAACTCAGTAAAGGAAGCATGTAGTATTGAAAAGCTTGTAGCTTCACCCATGATGTGTTTTAGGACATCAAACTTTTCACATTGATCTTGAAGAAGTAACACCAGGAGGCATATTGAAGAAGTGACACCAATGGCCGAGCTTTAATCGACTTTAGATGAAGAAAAAAAAATGTGGAGAATTTTATTGTAACACCTCCAAAACATCGGGTTTTAGCGGAAGCATACAAGTTTTGGGTGCTACTAACTGGTATCACAACACAAGTATAGAATAACATGTTTTTCTTAAGAAAACTCATTTATTCAGTATGTAGCAAAGTTTACAATAAAATTTGTTACGAAAACAGGCCCATAGTAAATAACCGGTCCCCAAGTACAAATATCAGAGTCGTCTATGACCATGCCACACCATTGCCCAAGCGCCTCCAAAAGTAAATAATCGCCTCAATACCTGAGAATACATGCTAAAAGAGTCAACACGAGGTTGGTGAGTTCATAGGTTTGCATAAAAGTATAGTGAGTCCAAAAGAGCCTTTCGATCATTGTGGCGCCCACAATGTCGCGAAAACAAGGTTTACCTTTAAGCAAAATAGTAAGGTAGATCACAAGGTTTTCAAGTGCAAATCATTTCTCATAAACAAGTCAAATTTTTAACCAAGGCATACCCTTCCTAATTCACAGTATCAAAACATTTATCCGCAAAAATAATTCATAAACAACCACTTGGACCGTATCAAAATCAAACACTACAACGAATATAGTGTCACGCAAGCTTAACTATTACGCAGGCTAAGTCATGAAACCAACACTAGATAGCACACAAATAATCGACATGTTATACGTCCCCCACATGAGCCATGTGGGTCGGACGGGGTGGCCATTCCCAATAGATCTATTCATAACGCTCGCACAATCCTGAGCCAGGATGTAACAATTCAACACAACGCTTGGGTTTCTAATCTTAACCTAGCACGTAATAGCTCACAAAACATTTCCTGATCCAAATCAAATAGTTTTCAAGCACTTGTGTCCAATAAAAATATATTTAAACCAATTCACGCATTTCATCAAACCAAGTAACAACAGCTTATTCAAATAAATCAAACATTTGCATTTAATAAAAACGAGCATGTATTCTCCCCCAAAACAGTTTAAAAGTAAGTAAAAGTAGGGACCATGAACTCACCTCGATACGAGCAACGCAAGAATCACAACTAACAAGACTGGCATCAAAGAGCATGCACAACCAACTCATGAAGGAAAGCACGTCGATATCCAAAGAGTACAAGTACAAAGGTACTACATCGTCACGACCTAATAGTATACGTATTATCTCAAAATACGTCTCAAAAAGTAAAATAATATAATGTCCGAAAGACAGCGTGTCTTAGTTTTCGTGGAATACTCGTATCAAATGTTTCCAAAAATCCATTATCAATATCTCAAAAGTTTAGTTTTAACATTTCGTGTGGTGGTAAGGGATCATGACTCGACATGCAACTCACGCCAAAAGTATACCAAAGATATAACTCACACCAAAGGTTATAACTCACGCCAAACATAACTCATACCAAGACATAATATATATCCTAATATATTATGAGGAATAGTCTATAAAGTTGACCAAGACTTGAGTCGAGAAGACTATGACCAGTAAGATGCTGGGATAATAATGACACATAATTTCTTCGGTAAATAAGTCAATTGGTAGTTTCGGTATTTACCCAATAATCCCAAATAACTTGTATAAAACAAATATGTTTTACAAACAATGACAAGTTTGAAATTGGCAATTCAAACAATAAATGTTTTACCACTTAAAAGAAAACTTGTTTAAATGCTTGTTGGGTTTTATAAAAATAGAAGAGATTTAGATTTAAAGATACAAGTTTGGAATGTTTCTATAAATTTCAGCATGATACGTCCATTTATATAACATTCCCAAAGTCATCGTGACTTTAAATAAACCAAGTTTTAATTACAATATTTTATCGGCTTTGTTTATCGTTATCATTCGTTTAATTATTAGGCTTGGCTTTATTGAATATTTTGTGTCCGATCCGTATCCAATATATTAAATTCTTGCGAGTCTAATATATTATACCGTCTTGTCCCAAAATGTCCTATAATTTCCATCGTCTAATATTGTAAGTACGATAACGATACAATTGTCAAATAAATAACCAAGTATCAATCTCAATGTCACATTCCATAATTTGCCAAAACGTACCAATTATCACAAGCATCAACAAATAAAAATCATTAGTCCATTACCCGAAAATTAGTAGTGCGGGTTATATATACTAACTTAACACTTTAGACACACTCTTAAACTCATTTCATTAGTCTTGTGGGCTTCAGATGCAAAACACCCAACTTTTAGTGGGCTTAAGCCCAAATTAACAACCAAACACATGATACTTAACTAATGGGCTCCTAGCCCATCACACGCCCAACAAAATTTCACAATTACAACATAACTCAAGTGTAATACACAACTCACTATCATTGTTGCTAAACTGATTCAAGCAAAAACAAAATCGGCATTCTAATCGGCTCAATATTGTCACAGCCTAGCAAATACCTCAAGTAAAAATTTCAAGACACGAATGAGAGAAGCAAAACTGACTCGGATCCGCACTAACCAAACACCTTCTCGGTGTTCACTGTGAACCGAAACATGAGTATAACATATACCCTACGTGGGTTTTCTGTTTGAATTGGAACAAACCCGACAACCAAACGCATCCCAAAACTACTACCACTACAATTAACACAACTCAGGTGATTACAACCTGGAACGAGCAAACCAACGAGACCAATCTGACCCATGGACTAGTTAAGACCAATGTCAAACCGTTTCCCCATCTTACCCATTAACATAATAACTTCACAACATTAACCAACCCGAGACCTTATAATAAGTAAAGTCTTATTAAGTCGTGACCAAAGTCCATGAACTACTCAAACTCACATCTGTAAACGCACCCTGATGACTTTCATATTAAAAGAAACGAATACCAGCACTTCCAAGAACACTTTATCACAATCAGAATACACCACTAATCATGAGCATGTCAAATGACTAAAAGCAAAACCAAATTCCATTTGGTGAGGGTCACGACCCAATTCCAATACCATGTTTACATCCGGTTTATTGAAACAACGACAACGGCAACGCATAACCAAAGAAATCATTTTTATAAGTTTAAACCACACGAAACTTTATATCAAATTCGTTTTTAAAATCAAATGTTTATTCCACGAATTTATAACCATTCACTTTATCAATCGGTCTTAACAAAGAAAAATAGTATAAACGAATTTTTTTGTATTCATCTTACCCAAGATGATGAAAAAGAATGAAAAGAGAGGCGGCGAGGGGAAGATGAACACAAACACACGAACCAATATCGCTCTAAACCCGTAGACACGCGAACCCTTGGTCTTCTTACAGCGGCTGAGATGGTGAAGGAGGGTGAAGTAGTTGGCGCGGAAGCTGCTGTAGCGTGAGAGTGGTGGGAGGAGTGGCCGGCTGGAGAGATGGCGCCGGTGAAGTGGGCGGCGGCTGGTAACCCTAGGAGAGGAGGAGAGGTATTAGAAAAGTGTGTGTGATACAAATGAGGGTGAAACCCTATTTCTGCCTTTTTATATCCACAAGGACCAATTTTGTAATTACTCCAATGATAAGGGTGGCAAACAGAATTAAACCACAGGGACCATTGCTGTAATTGTTGCAAACTTTAACAATGTAGTGATTCGGGGCTCATATGGACTATCAAATGTCCGATTCAATTCACGAAAATTACGCCACCGCGTTCAGAATAATTTTTCCAATAAGAATGAGTATTCGCACGACTATTTTCTCGCAAATGAAATAACAAACAAATCAAAATGATTAATAGGTTTATGGTTGTTCCGGTACGCGTTGTGTCTATTTTTCACGTTTCGCGAGATAACTTTCCCGTTTTCACGTCAAATGAGCTCAAGAAAGTTCGTAAATAAGAAACAGGCGAATTTTCTCGAAAACGAATATCTGGAAAAGTGCGAGTTGTTACATACTTCCCTCCTTATCGGAATCGCGTCCTCGCGATTCAATTCGAGTTATCCGTTAGATTTGAAAGGAGATATAGATACTTTCTCAAGATTCCATTTTCACGTTCTCACGCGAATTCGAGATATTTCTTAGAGTTTTCACCGATCCGTAAAAATAGGAAAAACAACTTTGCTCAAGTCATTTGACTTCACGGTTCACGATTTTGATAGGTTCCTCAACACAGCTTAGGCGTTTGTCGATATGGATATCTTCCAGTAGGGACAACAATTTCCTTCAATAGCGAGGCATTACCTCAAATTACGCACATGTAAACGTCATGAATAGCTAAGTTCTAGCGATAGCTCAAGTCTTTAAGCCACTAGCCCAACTCTAGCAAGAGTCTTAATAAGGATCAACACAACGAAGATTAAACTTTCCACGTTTACTAAATGTATCACACAATCCTTGGTGAGATTTTAAGCATTGCTTCGCCTCCAATCATGGAGTCTCAAAGATTCATGTCATTCATCCATCATTCATCCATCGTAGCTCTTCTGATGATCGTGTGCAGTTTGTTTTCTGCTTTTGATCTAAACAATCTCTCGACGGTTTCACGAACAGTCTTAGGATATCAAGTTGGGTATCCCCCACTTCAATCCAACCAATCGCTGAGCGGCATTTTCAACCATGAAGTGCCTCGTACAACGTGGCTATGGTTGTAAGAGATTTCGACCAATAGGAGGTGTCAATTCCAACCCTTGCCGTAATCGATCACGCAGACACGCAACATGTTCTTTAACGTTTGGATGGTCATTTCACTTCAGCTAACAGTCCGTGAATGATACCCAGTACTCATACCACAACTTATTCTCATGGCTCTTGAAGTGATGACCAGAAATTTGATGTGAAACGATTATCAGATTAGAGGTGATAGAAATCGACACTCCAGAATGTACAACAGTCTCCTTCACGTATGAGTGAGCAAAGTTGTCCATAGTGTCCGTTTCTTTGATTAGTAGGAACTGAGTAGGTTTGGTGACACGACCAACAATTACCCAGATGGAGGCGCGGAATTCACTTCCAGGTTTCAGTTCATAATACAGCAGCTAAAACATTTTGTAGGGTGACCACAGAATGATTTGTCGGAAAGTTGAAAGCGGTTTGAAAGACAATAACGACAGGGCTCAATATATCATAAGGAGGTAGCAAGAATCACAGATATCCCCAAAGGGCGAGCGAAGGATTAGACGACAGCTCCAAGGATCGCGGTTCAAGTTACTCCTTAAAGTCTTAAGGTTTCTGTTAGGCCAACAGAATCTCCGTCAAAAAGATAGCTAAGCAGATTCAGAGTACGACTCTGAAGGAGAGCATTAATTACAACTAGCAATCAATAGATTGATTCCGTAGTGCACTTAATACTTAACGCAGAAAGATACAACATTCAAATCTAATGTCATAATTTCCAAAAGAAATTCGACTACCAATCGATATCAAATCGAATTCTAAATACAATTGAACGACGATGGTTCCAAAAAGTTATGCTAAAAGCACACATCGATAGAGCGCAAGGTGCAACATCAAAAGAACAACATCAATGGGATAATCATCGATCGAAGATAAGGCTTGGAGTAGAGGCGTCTACAACAAGACCAAAACAAAACCACGAGAATAAGCGAATCCATTTTCACCCTAGGAACAAAAATCGCAAAATCTAACAATCCAAATTCAACGTAGCCAAGATCGATTCCAAATATTCCAAGAAGCCCGATGAGCTTATTACAACTTCACGCAACCCAAATGCAAACTTGTGACCAATTGGGTCTAACCTGACCCGATGCAAAACAAGGTCTTACAGTTCCAACAATTCCAAAATAATCCAAAGTCAAATAATAATTAGACGGCGATGAATAGCGATTCATAACAAAGGAAGGATATCGCGATAAACAATAATTTGTGATACCAGTGTGTTGTGTGTGAAGGAAAGCTTTTATAAAATTTCATGCTCGTACACACACACCAAAACTTTTCCATTTCCCGAAATCAAACCAAAAACCAACCGGACATAATTCTATTATAACTACTCCAAGTATCGCAAAATTCACCTTTGAGTCGGACATAGGTGATTAGGCTATGTCCCACTGTCCCTGGTTGAATATAGGTGATCAGTCTATATTCACCCGAGGTTCAATGAATTTTGATATACTAGACTTAGTTACTCTAGCCACATGTCTTTCACTTTCCAAAATTCATTTGCAAAAGATTAAAACTAGTGTCCACACACGAGGACGAGTGATGAGATTGTTCAAGGAAAGAGACGCAACGCTACAACAGATACGATGCGTAAACATAAGTATGTCGAAGATACTTATAACAGATAGTGAAAGATAAATGGATATACTCATCCAATAGTAAGGCACACATCTCATCAAATATATTAGCAATCAAAGTCACAAGTGAGGCATCAGCTTGGCAGGCATGCACGTGTCGGTCATAGGGTTAAATTTTCATAAAAGTAGTTATAGTATAGGTTTTGAAAATTTACCCAGTTCTCTATAACCTAGGCTCTGATACCAATCTGTAACACCCCCAAAACATCGGGTTTTAGCGGAAGCATACAAGTTTTGGGTGCTACTAATTGGTATCACAACACAGGTATAGAATAACATGTTTTTCTTAGGAAAACTCATTTATTCAGTATGTAGCAAAGTTTACAATAAAATTTGATGCGAAAACAGGCCCATAATAAATAAGCGGCCCCCAAATACAAATATAAGAGTCGTCTATGACCATGCCGCACCATTGCCCAAGCGCCTCCAAAAGTAAATAATCGCCTCAATACCTGAGAATACATGCTAAAAGAGTCAACACGAGGTTGGTGAGTTCATAGGTTTGCATAAAAGTATAGTGAGTCCAAAAGAGCCTTTCGATCATTGTGGCGCCCACAATGTCGCGAAAACAAGGTTTACCTTTAAGCAAAATAGTAAGGTAGATCACAAGGTTTTCAAGTGCAAATCATTTCTCATAAACAAATCAAATTTTTAACCAAGGCATACCCTTCCTAATTCACAGTATCAAAACATTTATCCGCAAAAATAATTCATAAACAACCACTTGGACCATATCAAAATCAAACACTACAATGAATATAGTATCACGCAAGCTTAACTATTACGCAAGCTAAGTCATGAAACCAACACTAGATAGCACACAAATAATCGACATGTTATACGTCCCCCACATGAGCCATGCGGGTCGGACGGGGTGACCATTCCCAATAGATCTATTCATAACGCTTGCACAATCCTGAGCAAGGATGTAACAATTCAACACAACGCTTGGGTTTCTAATCTTAACCTAGCATGTAATAGCTCAAAAAACATTTCCTGGTCCAAATCAAATAGTTTTCAAGCACTTGTGTCCAAATAAAAATATATTTAAACCAATTCACGCATTTCATCAAACCAAGTAACAACAGCTTATTCAAATAAATCAAACATTTGCATTTAATAAAAACGAGCATGTATTCTCCCCCAAAACAATTTAAAAGAAAGTTAAAGTAGGGGCCATGAACTCACCTCGATACGAGCAACCCAAGAATCACAACTAACAAGACTGGCATCAAAGAGCATGCACAACCAAATCATGAAGGAAAGCACGTCGATATCCAAAGAGTACAAGTACAAAGGTACTACATCGTCACGACCTAATAGTATACGTATTATCTCAAAATACGTCTCAAAAAGTAAAATAATATAATGTCCAAAAGACAGCGTGTCTTAGTTTTCGTGGAATACTCGTATCAAATGTTTCCAAAAATCCGTTATCAATATCTCAAAAGTTTAGTTTTAACATTTCGTGTGGTGGTAAGGGATCATGACTCGACATGCAACTCACGCCAAAAGTATACCAAAGATATAACTCACACCAAAGGTTATAACTCACGCCAAACATAACTCATACCAAGACATAATATATATCCCAATATATTATGAGGAATAGTCAATAAAGTTGACCAAGACTTGATTCGAGAAGACTATGACCAGTAAGATGCTAGGATAATAATGACACATAATTTCTTCGGTAAATAAGTCAATTGGTAGTTTCGGGCTTTCGGTATTTACCCAATAATCCCAAATAACTTGTATAAAACAAATATGTTTTACAAACAATGACAAGTTTGAAATTGGCAATTCAAACAATAAATGTTTTACAACTTAAAAGAAAACTTGTTTAAATGCTTGTTGGGTTTTATAAAAATAGAAGAGATTTAGGCTTAAAGATACAAGTTTGGAATGTTTCTATAAATTTCGGCATGATACGTCCATTTATATAACATTCCCAAAGTTATCGTGACTTTAAATAAACCAAGTTTTAATTACAATATTTTATCGGCTTTATTTATCGTTATCATTCGTTTAATTATTAGGCTTGGCTTTATTGAATATTTTGTGTCCGATCCGTATCCAATATATTAAATTCTTGCGAGTCTAATATATTATACCTTCTTGTCCCAAAATGTCCAATAATTTCCATCGTCTAATATTGTAAGTCCGATAACGATACAATTGTCAAATAAATAACCAAGTATTAATCTCAATGTCACATTCCATAATTTGCCAAAACGTACCAATTATCACAAGCATCAACAAATAAAACTCATTAGTCCAATACCCGAAAATTATTAGTGCGGGTTATATATACTAACTTAACACTTTAGACACACTCTTAAACTCATTTCATTAGTCTTGTGGGCTTCAGATGCAAAACACCCAACTTTTAGTGGGCTTAAGCCCAAATTAACAACCAAAAACATGATACTTAACTAATGGGCTCGTAGCCCATCACACGCCCAACAAAATTTCACAATCACAACATAACTCAAGCGTAATACACAACTCACTATCATTGTTGCTAAACTGATTCAAGCAAAAACAAAATCGACATTCTAATCGGCTCAATATTGTCATAGCCTAGCAAATACCGCAAGTAACAATTTCAAGACACGAATGAGAGAAACAAAACTGACTCGGATCCGCACTAACCAAACACCTTCTCGGTGTTCACTGTGAACCGAGACAAGAGTATAACAAATACCCTACGTGGGTTTTCTGTTTGAACTGAACAAAACCAACAACCAAACGCATCCCAAAACTACTACCACTACAATTAACACAACTCAGGTGATTACAACCTGGAATGAGCAAACCAACGAGACCAATCCGACCCATGGACTAGTTAAGACCAATGTCAAACCGTTTCCCCATCTTACCCATTAACATAATAACTTCACAACATTAACCAACCCGAGACCTTATAATAAGTAAAGTCTTATTAAGTCGTGACCAAAGTCCATGAACTACTCAAACTCACATCTGTAAACGCACCCTGATGACTTTCATATTAAAAGAAACGAAGACCAGCACTTCCAAGAACACTTTATCACAATCAGAATACACCACTAATCATGAGCATGTCAAATGACTAAAAGCAAAACCAAATTCCACTTGGTGAGGGTCACGACCCGATTCCAATACCAGGTTTACATCCGGTTTATTGAAACAACGACAACGGCAACGCATAACCAAAGACATCATTTTTATAAGTTTAGGCCACACGGAACTTTATATCAAATTCGTTTTTAAAATCAAATGTTTATTCCACGAATTTATAACCATTCACTTTATCAATCGGTCTTAACAAAGAAAAATAGTATAAACGAATTTTTATGTATTCATCTTACCCAAGATGATGAGAAAGAATGAAAAGAGAGGCGGCGAGGGGAAGATGAACACAAACACACAAGAACCAATCTCGCTCTAAACCCATAGACACGCGAACCCTTGGTCTTCTTACAGCGGCTGAGATGGTGAAGGAGGGTGAGTTGGTTGGCGCGGAAGCTGCTGCAGCGTGAGAGTGGTGGGAGGAGTGGCCGGCTGGAGAGATGGCGCCGGTGAAGTGGGCGGCGGCTGGTAACCCTAGGAGAGGAGGAGAGGTAATAGAAAAGTGTGTGTGAAACAAATGAGGGTGAAACCCTATTTCTGCCTTTTTATATCCACAAGGACCAATTTTGTAATTACTCCAATGATAAGGGTGGCAAACAGAATTAAACCACAGGGACCATTGCTGTAATTGTTGCAAACTTTAACAATTTAGTGATTCGGGGCTCATATGGACTATCAAATGTCTGATTCAATTCACGAAAATTTCGCCACCGCGTTCAGAATAAGTTTCCAATAAGAATGAGTATTCGCACGACTATTTTCTCGCAAATAAAATAACAAACAAATCAAAATGATTAATAGGTTTATGGTTGTTCTGGTACGCGTTGTGTCTAATTTTTCACGTTTCGCGAGATAACTTTCTCGTTTTCACGTCAAATGAGCTCAGAAAGTTCGTAAATGAGAAACAGACGAATTTTCTCGAAAACGAATATCTGGAAAAGTGCGAGTTGTTACATACTTCCCTCCTTATCGGAATCGCGTCCTCGCGATTCAATTCGAGTTATCCGTTAGATTTGAAAGGAGATATAGATACTTTCTCAAGATTCCATTTTCACGTTCTCACGCGAATTCGAGATATTTCTTAGAGTTTTCACCGATCCGTAAAAATAGGAAAAACAACTTTGCTCAAGTCATTTGACTTCACGGTTCACGATTTTGATAGGTTCCTCAACACAGCTTAGGCGTTTGTCGATATGGATATCTTCCAGTAGGGACAACAATTTCCTTCAATAGCGAGGCATTACCTCAAATTACGCACATGTAAACGTCATGAATAGCTAAGTTCTAGCGATAGCTCAAGTCTTTAAGCCACTAGCCCAACTCTAGCAAGAGTCTTAATAAGGATCAACACAACGAAGATTAAACTTTCCACGTTTACTAAATGTATCACACAATCCTTGGTGAGATTTTAAGCATTGCTTCGCCTCCAATCATGGAGTCTCAAAGATTCATGTCATTCATCCATCATTCATCCATCGTAGCTCTTCTGATGATCGTGTGCAGTTTGTTTTCTGCTTTTGATCTAAACAATCTCTCGACGGTTTCACGAACAGTCTTAGGATATCAAGTTGGGTATCCCCCACTTCAATCCAACCAATCGCTGAGCGGCATTTTCAACCATGAAGTGCCTCGTACAACGTGGCTATGGTTGTAAGAGATTTCGACCAATAGGAGGTGTCAATTCCAACCCTTGCCGTAATCGATCACGCAGACACGCAACATGTTCTTTAACGTTTGGATGGTCATTTCACTTCAGCTAACAGTCCGTGAATGATACCCAGTACTCATACCACAACTTATTCTCATGGCTCTTGAAGTGATGACCAGAAATTTGATGTGAAACGATTATCAGATTAGAGGTGATAGAAATCGACACTCCAGAATGTACAACAGTCTCCTTCACGTATGAGTGAGCAAAGTTGTCCATAGTGTCCGTTTCTTTGATTAGTAGGAACTGAGTAGGTTTGGTGACACGACCAACAATTACCCAGATGGAGGCGCGGAATTCACTTCCAGGTTTCAGTTCATAATACAGCAGCTAAAACATTTTGTAGGGTGACCACAGAATGATTTGTCGGAAAGTTGAAAGCGGTTTGAAAGACAATAACGACAGGGCTCAATATATCATAAGGAGGTAGCAAGAATCACAGATATCCCCAAAGGGCGAGCGAAGGATTAGACGACAGCTCCAAGGATCGCGGTTCAAGTTACTCCTTAAAGTCTTAAGGTTTCTGTTAGGCCAACAGAATCTCCGTCAAAAAGATAGCTAAGCAGATTCAGAGTACGACTCTGAAGGAGAGCATTAATTACAACTAGCAATCAATAGATTGATTCCGTAGTGCACTTAATACTTAACGCAGAAAGATACAACATTCAAATCTAATGTCATAATTTCCAAAAGAAATTCGACTACCAATCGATATCAAATCGAATTCTAAATACAATTGAACGACGATGGTTCCAAAAAGTTATGCTAAAAGCACACATCGATAGAGCGCAAGGTGCAACATCAAAAGAACAACATCAATGGGATAATCATCGATCGAAGATAAGGCTTGGAGTAGAGGCGTCTACAACAAGACCAAAACAAAACCACGAGAATAAGCGAATCCATTTTCACCCTAGGAACAAAAATCGCAAAATCTAACAATCCAAATTCAACGTAGCCAAGATCGATTCCAAATATTCCAAGAAGCCCGATGAGCTTATTACAACTTCACGCAACCCAAATGCAAACTTGTGACCAATTGGGTCTAACCTGACCCGATGCAAAACAAGGTCTTACAGTTCCAACAATTCCAAAATAATCCAAAGTCAAATAATAATTAGACGGCGATGAATAGCGATTCATAACAAAGGAAGGATATCGCGATAAACAATAATTTGTGATACCAGTGTGTTGTGTGTGAAGGAAAGCTTTTATAAAATTTCATGCTCGTACACACACACCAAAACTTTTCCATTTCCCGAAATCAAACCAAAAACCAACCGGACATAATTCTATTATAACTACTCCAAGTATCGCAAAATTCACCTTTGAGTCGGACATAGGTGATTAGGCTATGTCCCACTGTCCCTGGTTGAATATAGGTGATCAGTCTATATTCACCCGAGGTTCAATGAATTTTGATATACTAGACTTAGTTACTCTAGCCACATGTCTTTCACTTTCCAAAATTCATTTGCAAAAGATTAAAACTAGTGTCCACACACGAGGACGAGTGATGAGATTGTTCAAGGAAAGAGACGCAACGCTACAACAGATACGATGCGTAAACATAAGTATGTCGAAGATACTTATAACAGATAGTGAAAGATAAATGGATATACTCATCCAATAGTAAGGCACACATCTCATCAAATATATTAGCAATCAAAGTCACAAGTGAGGCATCAGCTTGGCAGGCATGCACGTGTCGGTCATAGGGTTAAATTTTCATAAAAGTAGTTATAGTATAGGTTTTGAAAATTTACCCAGTTCTCTATAACCTAGGCTCTGATACCAATCTGTAACACCCCCAAAACATCGGGTTTTAGCGGAAGCATACAAGTTTTGGGTGCTACTAATTGGTATCACAACACAGGTATAGAATAACATGTTTTTCTTAGGAAAACTCATTTATTCAGTATGTAGCAAAGTTTACAATAAAATTTGATGCGAAAACAGGCCCATAATAAATAAGCGGCCCCCAAATACAAATATAAGAGTCGTCTATGACCATGCCGCACCATTGCCCAAGCGCCTCCAAAAGTAAATAATCGCCTCAATACCTGAGAATACATGCTAAAAGAGTCAACACGAGGTTGGTGAGTTCATAGGTTTGCATAAAAGTATAGTGAGTCCAAAAGAGCCTTTCGATCATTGTGGCGCCCACAATGTCGCGAAAACAAGGTTTACCTTTAAGCAAAATAGTAAGGTAGATCACAAGGTTTTCAAGTGCAAATCATTTCTCATAAACAAATCAAATTTTTAACCAAGGCATACCCTTCCTAATTCACAGTATCAAAACATTTATCCGCAAAAATAATTCATAAACAACCACTTGGACCATATCAAAATCAAACACTACAATGAATATAGTATCACGCAAGCTTAACTATTACGCAAGCTAAGTCATGAAACCAACACTAGATAGCACACAAATAATCGACATGTTATACGTCCCCCACATGAGCCATGCGGGTCGGACGGGGTGACCATTCCCAATAGATCTATTCATAACGCTTGCACAATCCTGAGCAAGGATGTAACAATTCAACACAACGCTTGGGTTTCTAATCTTAACCTAGCATGTAATAGCTCAAAAAACATTTCCTGGTCCAAATCAAATAGTTTTCAAGCACTTGTGTCCAAATAAAAATATATTTAAACCAATTCACGCATTTCATCAAACCAAGTAACAACAGCTTATTCAAATAAATCAAACATTTGCATTTAATAAAAACGAGCATGTATTCTCCCCCAAAACAATTTAAAAGAAAGTTAAAGTAGGGGCCATGAACTCACCTCGATACGAGCAACCCAAGAATCACAACTAACAAGACTGGCATCAAAGAGCATGCACAACCAAATCATGAAGGAAAGCACGTCGATATCCAAAGAGTACAAGTACAAAGGTACTACATCGTCACGACCTAATAGTATACGTATTATCTCAAAATACGTCTCAAAAAGTAAAATAATATAATGTCCAAAAGACAGCGTGTCTTAGTTTTCGTGGAATACTCGTATCAAATGTTTCCAAAAATCCGTTATCAATATCTCAAAAGTTTAGTTTTAACATTTCGTGTGGTGGTAAGGGATCATGACTCGACATGCAACTCACGCCAAAAGTATACCAAAGATATAACTCACACCAAAGGTTATAACTCACGCCAAACATAACTCA
Source organism: Chrysanthemum seticuspe (assembly GCA_019973895.1). NCBI lineage: Eukaryota > Viridiplantae > Streptophyta > Magnoliopsida > Asterales > Asteraceae > Chrysanthemum > Chrysanthemum seticuspe. The sequence continues at coordinate 44,010,671 of BPTQ01000008.1, forward strand.
TACCAAGACATAATATATATCCCAATATATTATGAGGAATAGTCAATAAAGTTGACCAAGACTTGATTCGAGAAGACTATGACCAGTAAGATGCTAGGATAATAATGACACATAATTTCTTCGGTAAATAAGTCAATTGGTAGTTTCGGGCTTTCGGTATTTACCCAATAATCCCAAATAACTTGTATAAAACAAATATGTTTTACAAACAATGACAAGTTTGAAATTGGCAATTCAAACAATAAATGTTTTACAACTTAAAAGAAAACTTGTTTAAATGCTTGTTGGGTTTTATAAAAATAGAAGAGATTTAGGCTTAAAGATACAAGTTTGGAATGTTTCTATAAATTTCGGCATGATACGTCCATTTATATAACATTCCCAAAGTTATCGTGACTTTAAATAAACCAAGTTTTAATTACAATATTTTATCGGCTTTATTTATCGTTATCATTCGTTTAATTATTAGGCTTGGCTTTATTGAATATTTTGTGTCCGATCCGTATCCAATATATTAAATTCTTGCGAGTCTAATATATTATACCTTCTTGTCCCAAAATGTCCAATAATTTCCATCGTCTAATATTGTAAGTCCGATAACGATACAATTGTCAAATAAATAACCAAGTATTAATCTCAATGTCACATTCCATAATTTGCCAAAACGTACCAATTATCACAAGCATCAACAAATAAAACTCATTAGTCCAATACCCGAAAATTATTAGTGCGGGTTATATATACTAACTTAACACTTTAGACACACTCTTAAACTCATTTCATTAGTCTTGTGGGCTTCAGATGCAAAACACCCAACTTTTAGTGGGCTTAAGCCCAAATTAACAACCAAAAACATGATACTTAACTAATGGGCTCGTAGCCCATCACACGCCCAACAAAATTTCACAATCACAACATAACTCAAGCGTAATACACAACTCACTATCATTGTTGCTAAACTGATTCAAGCAAAAACAAAATCGACATTCTAATCGGCTCAATATTGTCATAGCCTAGCAAATACCGCAAGTAACAATTTCAAGACACGAATGAGAGAAACAAAACTGACTCGGATCCGCACTAACCAAACACCTTCTCGGTGTTCACTGTGAACCGAGACAAGAGTATAACAAATACCCTACGTGGGTTTTCTGTTTGAACTGAACAAAACCAACAACCAAACGCATCCCAAAACTACTACCACTACAATTAACACAACTCAGGTGATTACAACCTGGAATGAGCAAACCAACGAGACCAATCCGACCCATGGACTAGTTAAGACCAATGTCAAACCGTTTCCCCATCTTACCCATTAACATAATAACTTCACAACATTAACCAACCCGAGACCTTATAATAAGTAAAGTCTTATTAAGTCGTGACCAAAGTCCATGAACTACTCAAACTCACATCTGTAAACGCACCCTGATGACTTTCATATTAAAAGAAACGAAGACCAGCACTTCCAAGAACACTTTATCACAATCAGAATACACCACTAATCATGAGCATGTCAAATGACTAAAAGCAAAACCAAATTCCACTTGGTGAGGGTCACGACCCGATTCCAATACCAGGTTTACATCCGGTTTATTGAAACAACGACAACGGCAACGCATAACCAAAGACATCATTTTTATAAGTTTAGGCCACACGGAACTTTATATCAAATTCGTTTTTAAAATCAAATGTTTATTCCACGAATTTATAACCATTCACTTTATCAATCGGTCTTAACAAAGAAAAATAGTATAAACGAATTTTTATGTATTCATCTTACCCAAGATGATGAGAAAGAATGAAAAGAGAGGCGGCGAGGGGAAGATGAACACAAACACACAAGAACCAATCTCGCTCTAAACCCATAGACACGCGAACCCTTGGTCTTCTTACAGCGGCTGAGATGGTGAAGGAGGGTGAGTTGGTTGGCGCGGAAGCTGCTGCAGCGTGAGAGTGGTGGGAGGAGTGGCCGGCTGGAGAGATGGCGCCGGTGAAGTGGGCGGCGGCTGGTAACCCTAGGAGAGGAGGAGAGGTAATAGAAAAGTGTGTGTGAAACAAATGAGGGTGAAACCCTATTTCTGCCTTTTTATATCCACAAGGACCAATTTTGTAATTACTCCAATGATAAGGGTGGCAAACAGAATTAAACCACAGGGACCATTGCTGTAATTGTTGCAAACTTTAACAATTTAGTGATTCGGGGCTCATATGGACTATCAAATGTCTGATTCAATTCACGAAAATTTCGCCACCGCGTTCAGAATAAGTTTCCAATAAGAATGAGTATTCGCACGACTATTTTCTCGCAAATAAAATAACAAACAAATCAAAATGATTAATAGGTTTATGGTTGTTCTGGTACGCGTTGTGTCTAATTTTCACGTTTCGCGAGATAACTTTCTCGTTTTCACGTCAAATGAGCTCAGAAAAGTTCGTAAATGAGAAACAGACGAATTTTCTCGAAAACAAATATCTGGAAAAGTGCGAGTTGTTACATTTATAATAAATAAAAAACAATGGAACTTAATTTTTTCTTCAAACAATACCAAATTCAAACGAATCTTCAATCGAAATCGAAACCAAAAGTCAAAACAAATGATTTCTTTAAACCAAACACGATCAAACAAACCTTTTTTTGTGTAAACTGTAAGACGTGAAGACTAGTCGTGATTTAAGAGGAGACTGGTCGAGCTTTAGATGACCTATATCTCCATGTCGCTCCAAATCAAAACCAAAAAGAAGAAAAAAAAAAGCGTCAAAACAAAACCAAACATCACAAGAAAATTTTAGCAACTTTATCAGTACTTTGATGACCTATATCACTATGAAAAAAATATCAAATGATGAATCCCTATGGTAAGATCGTAGATCGGCGTGTCCAGAAGCTATGATTTGAATATCAGTAACATCCGACGGTTAACGAAAATGCTAAGCCAATGCTACCGCGGCAGTGCAAAAAATGATGACTGTAACATAGCAGTAACTTCGACTGGTTTCTGTGACTTACTCTAATTTCAAACTGAAAAACTAAATAGTCAAAATGCTATAGAGATGTTTCTAGTACATGCATTCTGATTTTCTGAAAGATCTGACTGTTAACGAAGCTCATATTGTGTTTTTCCCACAACTGTGCAAATAATGGTGAATGAAAAAGAAAACAGGATCTCTCCGGTTCACCGATAATTAGCCAGTGGCCGGGGAATGACAATAGTCGGGTGACTTGTCCTTAAGTCTTTGATATCAGGTTAGACGAATAATATTCATTAAGAACATCTACAAAAGTAAATGTTAATTTTATAACTTACAAATGATTTAAGATCATTTGAGGACAAAAGATCTTTTACATACCAAGGGATCAATCTCCACCCTTCATTTTTATTAGATCTAATGGATGAGATTAATCCCAACAATTAAAAAAACCCACTTTCATCCTTTTTTTTCAAATATAAATATCTTTCAAACCGTTAATCGTCAAGCGAAAAAATATATACCATTACGACGAGCATTTAATTATCTTTCTATAGATAGACACTTTGATATACTTTCGATAAAATTTTTTTTTTCGTGTTTTTCACCTTTTTTTTAAGTTTTTTTTTTTTTTCGTTTTTTTACGTTATTTGCATAAAAAATCATATATGATTTAACAATAATTTGAATACCACATGTGATATTAGTATTAAATCATATATGATATGTACATCATATGTGATTTATCATATATGATTTAACACTAGTATCACATATGATATTACATATCATATGTGATTTAACACTAATATCACATGTGATCTTCAAATTAGTGTTAAATCATATATGATATTTCATGCAAATTTCAGTTTCGAAGAAAAACAAAAAAAAAGACGAAAAAACGTGAAAAAAATGATTTTTTTTTCTTTTGTCGAAAGTATATCAAAGTGCCCGTCTATAGAAAGATAATTAAATGCTCGTCGCGATGGTGTAATTATTTTTGCTTAACGATTAACGGTTTAAGAGATATTTAAATTATAAAAAATAGGTGAAATAATAAAATGCTTTTAATCTCAGCTATTGATTTTTTTTAAATGGATGGTGGAGATGAGTCCCTTGATATGTAATAAAAGTTTGATATGTAAAATAACTCTACTCCTATAAATACAGTAAAACCTCTATAAATTAATAGTGTTGGGACCAGAATATTTTATTAATTTAGCGGGATATTAATATATCGATAAATTAATAATTTATTAATTTAAAGAAATTTTACATATGACTTTTAAATTTTCAAGTCTAATATAACAGCTAGTTACAATATATATTCATTAGAGACGAAAAATATCTGAAAGTCAAATTTCAATTAACATTTTATGAATTCACATTTATATTTTATGAAAATAAAATTAACATATTTTGTTGCAATACGAGAAGACAAAGCACCAACTATTTAGTGCAATAAGGAGATTTCAAGATAAACTCAATATATATTTGAAGTTCAGCAAAAAAGAAGTGACTATGGATTCATTTTTTACTAAATAATCTTTGGATTTTGAAGTGCACTCCTCTCACACACATATATACATATATATGTTATTTTTATTAGTTATTAATTTATAGTTTCGTTGGGACTAATATATACACATTGGGGTTTCAAAAAAATTATTATCTTATTATTTTATCGATTGGTGTCCAAATTTGTACTGGTCCCAAGTTGAGACTGGACAAATTATTAATTTTATCGAGGTTATTAATTTATCGAGTATTAATTTATAGATGTTTTACTGTAAGTGCTATGTTTATATTAAAGTGAGTATGCATAAAGGGAAGGAAATAATATTCCTTACAAATATTCGTTTAATTTTAAATGCATATTCTTGTTCCAATATTTCGGCTAGCTACCCGGTTTACTTAAATCGAAAATAATTGAATAATAAATGTATTTAGGTGGCAGTTGGACTAAAGCATCCATTTAATTTTTTTTTATCAGTTCATAAACATATTCACATTCAACATATGAATAGATAACTTATATACGAGTTTTATATTCTTTTCATTTAAATAAATTTAGTATACCAAAAAAAGAATATTCTTTTCATATATTAGAAGATTATTCGCGTATAACGGTGTTCGTATATTGTAGCGTTATTTTGTTTATCCATGTTTTTTTTGAGAGTGTATATATTAGTGTGAAGTAAGTGAGAGTAGAGAAAATTTGTTGATTAAATTGTAATTAAGTATTTAAATAATATTATGTTAATTTTTATAAATAAAGGCATTTTAAAAGACAAAATTACTCGTTTTATAGTTTTAAGCTTTTAAAGAAACGTGTTTTCTCTTTATGTGTAGGAAATATTCTTTTTTTGGTAAAGGGTTTTTATACCCGGTGAATATATTATTTTTAAAAGGCATTTAAGTACAATGGACGGAGATGAATCCCGCGTTTTAACCCGTTACATAGGCGGTAAAGATAACATAAAAAGACACTATTATTCCAATACAAAGGAAACGTACTCCTAACCACTAGAAATACATTTGACTCGAGACCAAATATAATCTAACGTTTAACTTGACCAGAAAGCCTTATATCAAACGCATCATAGAATGTCATTTGTTCGGGAGTTAGATCTTCACATTCATGATCATCATAAGGATTATCTTCATATCTCTCATTCCATTGTTCATATAAGCTTGGCTTCCCACTTCCACCTCCACTAGAAAAAGTACTTGTACTCTTTAGATATTTTGGATCCATAAAATGTGCAGTTTCATTGTCATCCTCAATAACATCATTATCACTGCCTCATCATCTATATTAATTTCCTTATCTTTCCCACCATTCCCATCAGCCTTATCAATTTTGGAACTAAACTTGCCACTATAAGCATCACTTACAACATTATCAGCCAAATTTAGAGCTTCAAATAGATTTGAAGTCAAAATTTCCATTCCATTATCCACATGGGATTTCTTTTTCGTACCACTAGTAGTAGCCACATTAGCTATATTGCCTACTGTTTCAGAAACTTTTGAACTATTACCATCCTTATTAGCTTTCTTTGATTTGGCATGCCTCGTATCCTTACTTGGTGATGACATTTTCGAGACAGGCCCGTAAACAAATTTAGACTTGGTATTAAAACCATAATATCCTCTAGCGTGTTTCTTGCCATCATTTCCAGTATCGCTTCGGTTAATCTTCTTAATTCCCTGGAAACCCTCACCTTGAACTTCAACCCGTTTCAAGGACTTAGTAGGAACCACTTTAAGGCATAGGTCTAAAGAATGGCCAAATACTATGCATGTTGGACATCTAGTTGGTTTTCACTCATACTCAACACAAACTGAATGTAAGATATATCTATCACCTTCAATATTAGGCACCACTACAACAAGAGTGTCTTTCAACTCAACATCGGCTCGAAGATCAATCATTGCTCGCACAAAACTAGACCGACCCTATGATTCGATGCACATAGAGGTTGTATACGTATCTAACATAAAAAAGGTGTCAAGTTTTGTATCAATAACACTCAATCCATCCTCCGTGAATGTCGTGATAAGAATATCATGGATCTTAACCAAACCAAACACTCTTTAAGTCTTCCTTAGATACATTAGTCATAGAAGACCATTTACGAAGAATCAATGGCACATTACGAATCAACCATGGTCTACTTTCAAGCATTGCTTCCATACCCGTGTTTGAGCTGAATTTAAAAAAGAAAATGCTTTTCGCATTCAACATAGTACGAACAAGCGCATAACTGCTCCACGCGTTCTTAACATAGTTTTCAACCACTTGATACACAACTCTCTTACCCAGACATAATTCTCAAAACGTTCCTTAACCTCTAGGAAAAATAATATGGGAATATCAACATCTGCCCCATTACCAACTGGGGCTATTAAGGTGCGAAGTTAACAAGTATAGATAATTAGCTAAAAGAAAATTGACTTTTATTGACTGTAATTTTAATGGCACAAAGGAGTATCATTAAGTTTAACTTTTCAGTGACATGCAGGGGCGGAGCTAAATGTATAGTAGCGGGGGGCGTTGCCCCCAACCATCCTTTAGCTGATACCCAATTTACGCAGAAAAAAGTTCAAATTAGTAACAAGAAGGACTAGTGCCCTCAGGCAAATGATCAAAGTGCCCTCTACACTCCTAGCGTTAACAAAAATCAGAGTCCTTTTTAACGTCGAAAATGATTTTTGGTTGTTTTGTTGGTCGAAAATAATGGAGTAAAAGATGGGTAAGTAGTGAGTGGGAAATGAGAAAGTAGATTTGTGGTAGAGGTAAGATAGTGGGGCCACATAGTAATAAAAAGTTACATATAATTTATTAATTATAGTACTCTTATAAATATAATATATTATACGCAGTACCTCATACCTCTTTCGTATCTATATAATATACATATGTGTAATAGTTTTTATTTTCCAAATTATGAATCCATAAGTTAAATATAAGGTTATGTAGCTTAGTATCATTTTTGTTTCGGCTAATTATGGTTTATAATTTTTTACCCGACTCAAACTAGGTAAAGCCTTTTATTTTATGAGAGATTAGTGTAACCACTTCGAACACATGACGTTTTCGATAGTAAACCTTTTAGTGTCATAACATTTTTCAACATATGAAAAATATATGGTTTCAATAAAATTATCAGATGTTTTATAATTAAGTTACTTATAAGACGGCAAGCACTTTGGTACAACTTGTATGATACTTGTCATGTTTTTTCGACAAGTATTTGTAGTCTATAATAACTTCTAACTGCATTGAAATATAGCAATCTTATAGCCTTTAATAAGACCCGACCCGACTTGTTTTCACGTTACACAAATTTTTTTCATAATGCTCTTTGCCCCCTGTAATCACATTTTCTGGCTCCGCTACTGGTGACATGTGTGAGCAAAAGTCAAAATTTTGTGATTTAATTACACTTTTTGTGAAAAATGTGTGTTAGAAAATTTATCTTTACACTTTTTATTTTTGTTATTGTAAATAGGTATTTACCTACTTCATTTTTACTTATACTTTTTAACCGTAAGAATAACACCTGAAAAAGTTAAGTAAAATATTTTTTTAATTTTTGTTGATATTTTTATACTTTTTATAATTTATTTTTCAATAATGGACAAATTTTTTAGTTAGTGATTATTTATCTAGTACCGTCTCTCTAAAGCCTTTGAAATAAACACGAGACTTTGGTTTTCCAAATGGTAGAGCTATTTGAAATTAAAGTTTTCATCAAAAAATTTCCATTATGAACCACCCTTTTTTTAAGGCGAAAATACAATAAACCAGCAAGAAATTAGATGCAAAACAAGAACCACACACCCCTAACAAGGGTTTTCGAGTATTTGATAAAAGAAATGAGTTAACAGGTAATATAAAGGTTGATTGATATTTCTTCTATAAGATTTGATAAAAAGATATAAGCATGAAATAACAAGATAAATTTCATATTGTAAAAAAAAAAAAAAAAAGTTTACAATCTATACTATTTATAACGCTACAAAAAATTGGTTCAATCTACACAATTTTTTTCTCCACATTTCTAAAAGTGTGTAAAATTTTATTAATTTACTAACACTTAGTAATGTGTAAAAATTGATTACATTAATAAATTTGGGAAAAAAATTGTAAAACTCTAAACCACAATTCTTCCGCTGCCGCCTCCGGCCGCCGGCTACTCGTCGGAGGTTCGGAGGGCTCCCTTAAATAAAATAGTGGATCTTTATGTTTCTCTAGGGAAAAACACGCCCCGTTTGTTCGGAAGGTTCTTTGGGGGTTGAAGTTTTAGAACCAACTTTCGTTTTCTCATCTTTCTGTTTTGTTTGTTAGTCGACTGTTCGTACGGCTTTGTTACCAGTCGACTAAAGTTGACCGTTGGTACCAGTCCGTAATGTTGACCGTTGGTACAATAAGATTACCAGTCAACTTAGCCGACCGTTGGTACCAATCGACTAAAATCGATCGTTGGTACGGTTTTGTTACGAGTCGACTAAAGATATCTTTAATAAGGCTTGCCTACAACTTTGTTTGAAGAATTTCGCTCCAGTTTGAGTGTTCGGTGTCCTCCCGCTCAAACTGCGGGGGAGTGTTAGCTGTATATTAGTTGTTTGTGATTAGCTAGTGATAAGGATGCATTTATGGGTGATTACCAATCTTCCCAAAATAGATAAATGTGATAGGCTATATATGTAATGCATATCTCTCTACATTTCAAGGATTCAAATCAATAAACACATTACTGTGATATCAATCATTATCTTACATGGTTTCAGCAGTCCACCTTTACCGATCCTAAACCCTAAACCTAAACTCTTCTTCCGCCGCCTCCGGCCGTCGGCTACACTCCGGAGGTTCGGAAGGCTCCCTTTAAACACTCCCGCACCCAATAAAACATTTACCCTTTAACAACAACAACAACCAAAACAAAAAAAAACAAAAAAACAAAAAAAAAAACCCCTACACTGTAATTTCATTGGAGAAGGATTGTTTACTGGCTCCATTGTTTTGATGCAAAATTTTGGTGACCACATGGCTATCTGAATAGGGAAACCGGATTCATTTAGCTTGCTTATTATCCATGTTTTCTTCCAGATAATGTTTTATTAGGTTATTTGTAGTATTAGTCAATTACTATGGGTACTTTTGTAGAGACAGAAAGAGGCTCATTTTCTAGCCCAAAAAAAAAAAAAAAAAAAAAAAAAAAAAAAAAAAAAAAAAAAAAAAAAAGGCAACGGCAACATTGGGCCCACCCATGTTTTGATATACATTTGTGAGGTGAATCTTTATGTTTTTCTAGGGAAAAACACGCCCCGTTTGTTCGGAAGGTTCTTTGGGGGTTGAAGTTTTAGAACCAACTTTCGTTTTCTAATCTTTCTTTTTGATGTTAGTGCATTAATTTTTCATTTCATTTGTTTTAGTTGTAGGGGATACTTTGGGTTATCCCATCTTTAGTTGTAGGGGATACTTTGGGTTATCCCGTTTGATCAGGATACTTTGGTTTATCCTGTTTGGTAAGGGATACTTTGGTTTATCCCATTTGGTCAGGATACTTTGGTTTATCCTGTTTGGTACGGATACTGTTTGTTGCCTGCTGCTGAAGATATGCTTCTGCTTGCTGTCGAATGTCTTCATCAACAGTTATTTATTTGCTTTACTTTATTGTTTATTAGCTTTTAATATCCAGTCCAAGCTTTCGCTATTTCGCCGCTCGGACTGCGGGGGAGTGTTAGCCCGTATTATGTAACGAGCTGAAGCCCGTATCTAGAATGTTCTGTATCTTACATTTTCCACCCTTTTAGTTGTGTCAAAAAAAAGTTCACACTTTTAAGTGTGAAGAAATCTAAAAAATGTCTACACTTATAGGTGTGGACCGAAATTCTCCACACTTCCTCAAAATGTGGGGACCCAAAGATTCTACACACTTCTTCAAAGTGTGTAGAATTTGGGTGTTACAAATAACCTCCATACTTAGAAGTGTGGAGAATCTTATAATTCTTTACACTTAAAAGTGTGAACTTTAATTTGATACAACTATAAGTGTGAAATTTATAATTTTTTTCACACTTATTAATGTATACAATTTTTACACATAATTAAGTGTTAATAAACCAATAATTAAAATTTTACACACTTTTAAAAAGTGTGAAAATTTAGTGTGGAGAATGAACAAATTTTTTGTAGTGATATAAAGAGTGAATGTTCATTCTTTAAATATTAAAATTTTGAAAAATCTTGAATCTTGATAACTTAAATTAATTTAGTTTGCTTAAATTACTCATAAGTATTTTTTAGTACACCTTAAACTTGATCAATTAGAAAATTGACAATTTGTCAAAAAAACACACGCTATATTAAATTTAAAAATCACATGTTTCGCATCAAATATTAAATCAAAATCATAACTCTTCAAGTATAATTAATTGACGTTATACACCGATGTTTTACGAAGATATTCGTCTAGTATATCTTAAGTTGTTACACATACATTTTACATTATAAAGTAAACATGCTCAACATATCATAGAGTAACTACACCGGGAAATTTTTTTTGAGTTGCAAGGTTTTCAAGATCCATTAGCTTCTAGCTAGCTAGCTTCCACACAATCACTACAAAAAAATGTGATATTTGGCACGACATTCTCGTGCCCAAAATACAAATGATGTCGACCCAAACGAAAAAAGGCGCGACATGTCGTGCTTTTTTGGTTGACCTATTTTGGTTTACCCAAAAAAATTTGGCATGACACCACCTTTGAAACTTTGGCACGACAACAGCGTGGGGCCCAAAAGCAATTCAACGTGAAAACACAATTTGGCACGACACTCTTTTGCAAATTGGTACGACATTATCGTACCATTTTTTTTTAATTTATTTATCTTTTGAAAATAATAATAAAATAAAATTTTAAATACAGAAAGGCACGACAATGTCGTGCCAAACTGTAATTCCACGTGGCATAAATTAAATAATGGGACGATACATGTGGCCTTGTGGTTCAGAATGGGACAATATTTATAGTGTATATTAGGGACGACAATGTCGTCCCTAATTTTCCTGGGTGGGCAAAAAAAAAAATGCAGCAAACTGCAGATTTTTTCAGATTTTTTCCGGAAAAAATTTACCAAAACAAATACAACCTGTAATCAATCACAATCCACAATACCAAATTGACAATATGATACAATACCAAATTACTAAACGGATCGAATAACATTCCACAATTCTACGATACCATTCAACAAATACGATACAAAGTAAACTACTCTTAAACTATACAAGGCGCAAATTTCCTAAATAACATGTCTCAAACTAACAAGTCACTAGCTTATAAAGCTAACATGTCCAAAAGTTATAAAGTTAACATAAATCCACGATAACATTCGATAAATACAATACTATTCCATAATATTAATAAGTCTAAAATTCACAAACTAACTTCCCGCCTACTCATCAAAGAATTCGTCGCCCGACTCATCATCGAACTCGTCGCCCGCCTCATTATTATCCCCACTATTATTATCATCATTATTATTCAAATCATTAATATCAACATGATCATTTTGGCCCAAATGAGGATTATTTTGTGAGTTGTACCGGTTAAGGTCTGGTGGCGGCATTGCATAGTTCGAACTAGTACCCGGGCACGTGATAGAGTTGGGAAAGGTGGGGCGATAACAACCGGTAAATGCATTATTGGGGTTGAAAGTGGAAGCTTGGAAACCATAAGGGCCGGGAGGGGGAAAAGGGCCAGGAATGGGTACCGAGGGAAAGGGAGGTGAAAATGGATTACCTGCTGAGTTGTAGTGGGTGAAAAAATTCTGAAGGTAAGATCTGAATGTCCTAACTGCGGCTTGGGCCGCGGCAGCGGCTTCCCTAGCCGCGACAGACTCTTGCCTAGCCGCGGCAGCTTCTGCCTCAGCCTGACGAGCCCGTTCTTGAGCAGCCTTGGTTTCCCTTATCGCCTCTGTCATATGCTCCCTAGTAACGTAATCTTCAGCAACATGCCCACGTGTGAACCTGCGAGCGGTTGAGCCACCACCAGGTAACCTCTTGCCCCTGCCTGCCCAGTTCTGGCGGTTGTCACTCGGAACTATACGCTGCAATATTTCCAAGCTGCTCAAGTACGGGATGAGACCGGCTCTGACTTGCTCTTGAAGGGCCCTCATCTCATTCTGTGTAATTTCAAAAAAAAATAAAATAAAATAAAAATAAAAAAAATAATAATAAATGAGAAGTAACTTAATATAATGACGCATGTTAAGAGATAAACTACTTACGTAAGCCGTCTCGTTCTCTCTCGTCTTAAATGTGCCATCTTTTTTTGAATGGCCCTTCCTCCAAGTTTCAATCAGGTCTTCATTTTGATTGTTATTGTTGACCCTTTATACATACAATATAAAATAAATTGATAACGAGGTAAATATAAACAATATAAAAACCTTTAAAAATCACAAAAATTATAACGAGTCTTACATGATGGTTGCGTCCTTGAACGAACGACTGTCGACCTTGGTGAGTTAAAATCTTGTTTTTAGATCGATTTTCTGCATTTGTGGTCGATCTTGCCATCCGTTTCGGATCTAACCACCAGTCAACCAACATCTCTCATTCCTCTTGAGTTCTGTTCCTCCAGGCTTTCTGGGGTGGCAGATGTGCCCTTGCCGCCGCGGGCGTCTCGTGGATATCAAAGTATTTAGACTTGAGCCTGTGTTTGTATTTTCGGTATAGCGTCCTCTGCTGTAACCATAGCCCAAGTCCTACCCTTTCCCCCACCGTATAAAGATTCTCTCCAACCTGAAATCTGTTCTCATTATTCAACCAAGGCGCCAGGTTGAAATAGGTCTGCAAAAAAGTATACGCATTTAAACAAACACACAATTTAAATATAACAAGCATATCTAAACGGTCAATAACAATAAGAATAGAAATAAAATAAACAATAAATATAACCTGTAGTGCCGGCATTATATGCGCCTTATAAGAATCAGGAATTTCTTCCCAATCGTAATCAAAGGGAAGTGGCCTCACTTGTTCCCAATAAGACTACTTAACTGCGGTGCATAAGTGCCTACCGCTGAGAAGGTGCCTTGATCATCGGTATCAAAGCCTATAGGCAAAGGTTGTCCGTTATTCTCCCTAAAAGCCTTCCTTAAGGCCCGATTTGCAGTCTTACCGGTGATCATTGAACCTACAAATATAAGTTATTAAGTTGTGAAAATACATGTAAAAAAAATTCAGTTTTATCAATAAAAATTATATAAAAAAATAATAATAATAATTAAAAAAAAATCACAATTTTTTACCTGCGCAATAGCCCGGCAAAGTAAATGAGGGCCGTCTTGGTGGATCACCGCCAGCATCCCCGCCGTGTGATCTAGGTTGTACACACGCCATCTGTAAAAGTACAAGTAAAAGAACACATAATTTCGTGGACCAATTAACACTAATATACACATTCATATAAATATACACATTCATATAAACACATAGTAACAATTTCATTCAAATTACAATTTAAAAACAATAATTGTCATAATCAAATTACAATTCAAAAACAATTAATTGTCATAATCAGAATCATCACTAGATAAAACTTCTTCAACAACAATAGTGGGGTTCACTTCATCATCATCAGACACGTCAACATCATCATCATCAAGGACATGAGCAACGACGTTATCTTCATTAGTAACAAAATCAGCATCTTCTTCAGCAACAAGAACTGGTGGGGCGTCCACTTGTGCTGATTCATCATTTACACTCAAATTCGCATACTCAAAACTAGTCAAACCAACAGACAATGCAACATCAGATGAACTGCTGCCATGTATAACATCCTGATAAGAATCTACCACATCCCCATGCCATGGACCTAGCAAGTAACTCTTCGTACTTGTTAGTAATGTTATGATCACTGGTTTGAGCTGGTTGAGGACCTGTTGTTTGATCTGGTTGAGAAACTGTTGTTTGATATGGTGGAGTTGGGACATTATCACCAGAAATATCTTGGAAGAATGCATCCGTGTTCATGTGTTCAGGTGAAGGTGGTTGTGGTGTGTTGTGTACTACTGGTGGAGGAAGTGGTTCACCGTGATATTTCCAAAGGGTATAAAGTGTGTCAAACCCGTATTTAGATATGTGTGACTCAAGAGTTTTGAGCGTACCCAATTTAGTTGGAGCGTTACCACAACGAACACATGGGCAATGAATCATTTTTGTGATGGGGTTTACCAATGGCTTACAATGCGTGATGAATGCAAAAAGACCATTTAAAAATTCTGGGGAATTACGGTTGGATACAGTGGTCCAACTCTTATCAATTGTCATGACTGCGTTGCAAAAAAACATATTCAAAAAAATTAATTTGTATATATACATACATATTCAAACATGAAAAGGCGTAATTATGAGCTGTTCTGTTTACCTAGTGCAACTATGGAAGGCAATCCTAACCCACTCTTTGAATGTGTCGTCTCATATATGAATGCGTATAACTGATTTACTATTTGAAAAAAATTCGGCAGCATTTCCCCTCAACTCCCCAAATATGTGCATTAAAGACATATTCGTAGGAGTGAAAGGGAAATAATGTCGAATTTCTCTCAAATAGTAAAACAGTTATACGCATCCATATCCTAAATGAGACAAAACATTCAAAAAGCATTTCCCCTTTTTGTTTTTTTTCCCTTTATTTTATGTATAATATAATGTGTTTAAATTATTTAATTAATACTAAATAAATTAAATTTGTTATAAACTTTTTAAATAATTTAAAAATTAATTAATTAGTTATAAAAAGTTTAAATAAATTTAAAATAATTTAAATTAGTTATAAAAAATTTAAATAATTTAAATTAGTTATAAAATATAGGTGCTATGTTATACATCAATACATTATTATTGTTATTATTATTATTATTATTATTATTATTATTATTATTATTACTACTACATAGTTCTTTTATACATCAATAATTTAAATTAGTTATAAAAAATTAAAGTCGTACCTTTTTTAAAAAATTTAAATTAGTTATAAAATTGATTGAAAATGATTTAAAATTAATTATAAATTTTTTATATAAATTAAAACGGATGAAATGTTAAACGAACGAGTCAAGATAATGTCGTTATACATGACATGTTAAAACGGATGAATCGAGATAGTATCGTGATACATGATATGTAACACTAACGAGTTTAGGTGATATCGTTATACATGACAATGTTAAACGAACGAGTAAAGATGATATCGTTATACTAACAAGTCAAGGTGATATCATCAAAACTGGGTAGTCTATAACTCTTTATCTCATCAAAACATCCAACCAAAACTTCCCTCCAAAAATAATGGCGCCAAAACTTCCCTCCAAAAATACTGGCGCCAAAACTTCCCACCAAAATCTACTAGATCTGCTCTATATATCACATAAAGAAAACTTGAGATCCTATCCCACCAAAAGCCACCAGATCTTATCCTCAAAATCACTCAACCTCACAACCTCTTATCTTCACACAAATTTCAAAACTTGAGATGGAGCCATTTAATCCTTTTATGTGTTCTTATGGAGCAGGAAATATAAAATTAAGAACATCGCATAGAGAATATTCATCTGGACGACAATATTATTCATGTCCTCTGTCAAAGGTGAACAATCATACATTTCTTATTTATGTAAATATACAAATAATTGGGTTGTAATCTCTTATAATTTTCTTATTATGTAACAGCCAGAAAAGATAATGGGTGCGGATATTTTATGTGGAAGGATGCATTTGACGAGTACTTAAGAACAATCTTTGCACCAACAGAGTGCTCGAGCTGCCATGAAAAAGATCTTAGGATAAGCTTGCTGGAAACACAAAAACATGTGCTAGAGACAAGAGTAAGGTTGCTGGAGGCCAAACTTGAAATGGCAAGGATTCCTGACGACCACGCATGTCAGTCGGATGCATTACTTCGTGAGCTGTTAGGTGACATGGAAACTATTCGTATGTAGTAGTAGTTGTTGTTCTTGTAGTTGTAGTTGTAGTTGCTGTTGTAGTTGTTGTTGTTGTTGTTCTTTTAGTTGTTGTTGATGTAGTTGTTGTTCTGGTAGTTGTTGTTGTTGTTGTTGTTGATGTTGTTGTTGTAGTTGTTGTTCTGGTAGTTGTTGTTGTTGTTGATGTTGTTGTAGTTGTTGTTCTGTCAAGTATTTGTATAAATCAAAGCACATGCTGGATTTGTAAAGCTGGTCATGTTCTAAGTTAACCTATCACTTATTACTATGTACCTTTCAATTTGACCATGTTATAAGTTAACAAGATTATGGTTTCCAAACACCCCTTTTCCAATACTAAATTACACATGAATAAAGAAACAACTTGACAACAAAACGAAACAGATCAAACGAAATAACTCGGCAAGCAAACGAAACAACTCAAACGATATGATACACAGCACGACATAGACCATATGCTACACACGACATACGAAACAACTCAAACGAAACAACTTGACAACAAAACGAAACAGATCAAACGAAACAACTCGGCCATTCAATTATTTTCCCTGCTACTTCCCGCTCTGCTAGAACCTGCACCATCTTTTCCCTTCCTTTGCTTTACGAACTATTCAAACAATGCTTCAAGATTTGTTACCCTATTTCCCGCATCATCAAATGTGTAATCGAACGGGCTTTTTTCAGCTTCATCTTTTTCCTTCCTTCGCTTGACGAACTGCTCCCACATTGCTTCAGCTTTCAGCGGGTTTGCTCCTCCATTCCAGAATGTAGAATCAGCTTCACAGTCCAAATACACTCTGTAGAATTAGGGGTGCTCATCGGTCTAAAACCGGACCGGACCGACGAAAACCGGACCGGACCGAGACCGAATCCGGCAAAAACTCCGGACCGAGACCGAGACCGAATGAGGTCGGTCCGGTCCGGTCCGGTCCGGTCCGGTCGGTTTTGTCGGTCGGTCCGGTCCACAAGGCTAAATTTCGGGTTTTCGTCGGTTTTGGGTCCGGACCGGACCGGACCGGACCGGACCGAGACCGAATCCGGCAAAAATCCTAGACCGAGACTGGACCGCCGGTCCATCGGTCCGGTCGGTTTCGGTCCGGTCCGGTCGGTTTTGTCGGTCGGTCCGGTCCGTCCGGTCCGTTTGAGCAGCCCTATGTAGAATCGCTCTTTCTTTAACCATTCCAGAATGCGGTCTCTCATCAACGGGTCTATGTTCTTATAAGAACCATATTCATCATAAATTTCTGACCCATACGTATCAAGAACTCGAGTAAAGAGATATATGGACGATAAAACCAGTGACCACTCTTTTTCCGGCTTGTAATCAGCCATTTTATTGTTACGTGTGTTTTGTGGTTATTTATGTTTTGACGGGATATATAAGGAAAACTTTGCGGGAAAAATAATGGCGGAAAAAATAATGGTGGGAAAAATAATGGCGGGAAAAATAATGTTTTTAATTCTATAAATGTATTTAATTTTAAATTAAAGTATTTAATTATAAATATAAACTATTTAATTTTAATTCTATATTAAATAAAATTATCTAAATTAAATAAAAATAATTTTTTAAAATTAAAAACTGGTTAAAAAAAAAAAAAAAAAAAAAAAAAAAGATTTACAAAAAGAGCGTTTGGCGGGATAAAAAAAAAGAGCGGGATGTATTTATTAACTTTACTATTTTATTATAAAGTTTTTAAATTATAAAAAAACAAATAATTACAAAAAGGCACGACATTGTTGTGCCTTTTTGAGTCGTGCCAAAAACATTTGGTTGACTGCTACTTTTGTTGAAAACTCGTGGGTCCTACATGCAATTTGGCACGACATTGTCGACCCAAAAAATTTTCTCGTCCCAACCTCTGATTTTGGTGTAGTGAATCTCAAAGTCGACATTAATCAATTAACTATGGTTTACAACACATAACAAAGAAAGAATGAACAAAACACAAAGTTTAACTTGTATATAAATTATCTACAAATCAACAAATCAATAAATCAAACTTCTAATATTTGTATCTTAATTATATCACAATCAAGAAATCATAAATGAAGCGCCAAATTTGTGCCCTAACTAAACAATTACGTTGCTAATTTTAGTCACATCACTTTGTAAACGGACTAAAATCACAACGTATACATCTTTACACAATGAGTTAAACATCTGAAATGTCATCAAATAATAACCTAATCTAAAACTTTAGTATCATTTTATGATGGATATGATGAAATTAAATTATGTGGTATACAAGGTGAGTGACTCCAAACCCTAGCATGCATCTTCAATATCTCAATAGCTCTTTCCTTCATTTTACTAGTACAATCAACTTGCAACACCAAACACAACTTTCCAACCACACCAATTTGCAACATCTCGGCCACAACACCGCCATTGCCCGAATACTTAGCCACCGAGTACACGATTCTCACTGCCCTTTCACTAGCAACCGGCGAAACCCTAAAAATCTTTTTAGAAACAACTGCCAAACCCGCGCCATGTTTTAGCAACTCAGAGCGCCCTTCGGCACATTGACAAAGCTGATCTAGGGCTAATAACACCATTTCCAGCACTCTTTTGTCTGATGAATCTAATAAAATATCAATCAATGCAGGGACCGCAGATGCTTCTGCGGCCCTGATCCTATTTCTCCCTGATAAACAAACGTTTATCAGTAACTTTAACGTTGCTTTAGTGGCTTTATGGGAAATCTGATCATTCAGAACATTAACTAGCTCAACAAAGAACTCATGTTTCAAAGATGACGTCACTTGCATGGGCTGAGCAGCATCAAACATAGATTTCAGCAACATGACAGCATATGTTCTTGTCTCATAGTTAACAGCGCGTTGCATCACGCGCGTTAGGGTTTCAACAAAATCATTGTTTTTAGCAAGTGAACCTTGAATTGTAGCTTGTGAAATATGCATGTGGTAAAGTATACCTAGGGCTTCATCAGAAGGTGTCACCAACTCGAACTCTGCCACGTCGGATTCATCTCCAACTGATGATGACGTCATGCTGCTATTGTTGTTAGGGTTGTTTAGGACATAAGTTAGGTACTCAACTGCTCCAGCTGCTTCCATTGACCTTTTATTTGTTTCACTTTCTAAAACAAGCAATTTCAATCTTTTCAAAGATTTCATTTGCAAATTTGGATTTTTCAAATCTTTGAGAAGCTTTAGGATTTGGGTTTTTGAGATTGGTGCTCGAGGCGTAGGGACTCTTTCGACGCCACATGTCGGGTTAAGTGTGCACCAAGATTGGATCAATCTTCGAACCGTGTGATTTGGTGTAAGTTCCACGTCTAGCAGGACTTGTTTCGTAACCGGGCAGGTGTTGTTCTTCTTTGTGTATAGCCATTTCTCGATGCTATCGCGATCATATGTGATCCCCGTGTGAAGTGTTACGGGGTCTTTCATGATTTCTAAAGAAATCGGACATACGAAAAATGGAGGAACTTCGACGTTTTTGAGATCACTCATTGTAAAATGAAGAAATATTGTAGAACAACCTAAGAAAATATATGAAGGACTTTTTTGATGTTTGAATGATTGAAAGTAGAGGTTTTTGATGATGTTTAATTTGGTTTGTGAATACTTGAAATGGAGAATAATGTTGGTTTTATATATATGTGTTGGGATTGGAGTGAGAAAGGAAATTAAAATAGTATTAATTTATTAAAGAGAAAGTCAAATTGAAGAAAAAGTAAAGCAAATTGATGGTCAAAGACAGATTATGTTTGACTTTTCAAACATGTTTGTAAGGCTCAAGAAGAAGAAGACAACTTAACTTTGGTTATAAATGCATGTGCTAGATAAAGTACAAGGGCATAATGTGAAGGATAGGTCGATAAGACTTGTGTGTTAAGAAAATATAAATCCAACTTTAGGTCCTTCCATTTTGACAATTTTTCATCTAGCAGGTTAATATTTTACAAGTATAGATTTGGTTAGTTAGTTAAAATATGAAAGAAGTTTAATCGAATACTTGCTTCATAATAAAGTTAACGAAATGGTAGTCGGGTATCAAAAGGTTTGTGTTCCAATGACATTTATTGTTGTGTGAGAAGCTCCTCAACTAAATGGTTGTGGGCTAAAGTTCTGCTTAAGACACGTGTGATAATCTATGATATGATATTGTGAGATAATTAGTTGTCGTTAAAAAAATGGTAGTTGGGTGAGTAACGTTACTTTTGCTATATGATTTTGTTGTGATTTTTGTGATGTAAATACTCAAGTGCGCATAACGTGTTTAAAAGTTATTTATTTTTTTCCCTAGTTCTATAGCGAGCCTATACCATGTTATGGCTTAATTCTTGACATCCGGTTTACTTTTGTGGTTTCGCTAGCTCTAGATTCATTGCTTTTGTGTTACACACACAAATGAATTTATTTGTAATTACTTAATCTAGTAAAAAGTGTCTCAACTAGTTAAAAGTTTGAGAAATACTTGAGTCACAAAATTGTTAGTTGTGACCCCAACGTAGATACAGACATGCTCACTTCATCACATTGTCGGCAATCTCAACAATTCTTAAGGTTTGTAAACAGGTTTAAACACTTCGACATCATAAGAAGAAACTTGTGATTATATTGGCAATGATTGAGATCTTCATCGTAATATATGACATGCTTGCACATATAAATCGATATTCAATTGTTACTTCAATTTTGTGATACAAGCAACGCATCCACCCGAAAACAAAAAGTTTAGTGACTTATTTGAAACTATTCATAATAAAGAGTGGGTTTTAAATAGTTGATGATACTAGTGATATTGAAATGAAAATGTTGTCCCCTAATACAAATGTTGACTTTACCATCTCTTAAAATGTCAACATGTGGTTCTGAAATCCCAATCACTACTCGTGCTTAATTTCGAAAAGCGGCTACCGACACTTGTTTGTTAAATGGATTTGGATCGATACATGTATATCTTGGTTGCCTCTTAGCTTTATGATTAAGGATTTCCTAGCAACATATATAGTTTTAATGTGTTATATGGCACAATAAGTCAATAACATGTATGAAATTAAACACTGAGATACAGGGCATGCTTATCATGTATGGCACACGGTATTATAAGAAATTTTCTTATTTTCAAAATAAGCTACTTAAATTATGTCTTTTGTTTGAGCAGTGCCGTAGCTAACTGATTGGAGGCCCAGTACGAAAACTTATACGATAACTACATACAATGGTAAAAAATATATTATACCAACTATGAAAACTAAAATCATAGTGTTTTGATGATCTATCATAAGTTTTAACAAATATTTACAACATAAGATTATACAACGGTAATAATTTTTGTCGAAAATGGATTTTGAGGCCTTAAATGTATAATGAGGTATATATTTTGAGGCCTTTAAAAATTTGAGGCCATGTGCAGTAGCACACCCTCATATACGGCTTTGTGTTTGAGAGACATATTTATCAAAGATTTTAGAAAAATAATCTCATGCTACTTAAAAGTAATTTCTTTTTTCTATCTCATGTTTCATCTTCATCTACAGCTACATCTGCAGTTCCAACAATAGTTAGGTTCACCAAGCCTTTCCATAGTCTTATATAACGTTATCTTTTCAAAAGTCATGTGAGTAAATCACAAACCTAAATCTTTTTTAGCTATACAAAAGATGTAAGGTGTGAATGTTGTGTGTATAACTTTATAAACACGCATACATAAAATGCAACATATAACTTTAGAAAGAGGTATCTCAACATATAGGGATGATTAATTTTTATAAAGCCTGTAATTTATGTTAAAACAGCTTATTTGAGTTAATGATATTTTTGTGTCAGGCAGCGAAAGCAACTCATTTCCCACGAAGGAAATAATCTTAGATAGTTAAATATCGCGAAATGCACTATAGGGCCGGAACGTATATAGCATTTCCGTGCTTGAGGATGGTTTAAATTATTTTGAGCTCAGATTTTGGTGGTGAATATCTTCGAATGACTAGAAAAAGTTCAGAAACAGCCACGGAAAAGACTGGTTATTGTTAATTCGCGTACACACAACCAAGAAATGCTAGACTCTTGGGTAGTATGGACATGGATTTCTCTTTTAGAAGGAAAAGGAACACAGTAATTACCATAAGGGTTTTTCTAACTTGTGCCATAGGGGCACAAGTTAAGCACACAATAAGTACACAGGGGCCCACAAAAAAGTACACAGAGATTCACATAAAAGTACAGACAGATACATATTTTTATGTGGGTCCTTATGTACTTTTGATGTACTTATGGTATGCTTGGGGCACAAGTTAGAAAAACGCTTACCATAAAACAAGTAAAATAAACACGTTCCTAATTTGTATGTTGTGTTTATGATGTTTTTAATTACTCTATAAAGTACCAAGAGCTAGGGTCATATTTTATGTTTAAAGATGGTGGACAATTGCTGCTTTCGGTTAAAGTAACGTAAAAATGGAAGAAAAACTAGGTAAAAAAGAAACGGTGATTCGCTTTTTTGTTAATTTTTCTTTCTTCAAACTCTATTTCACTTTATATTTTAAAAATATTATTGTCTCCACTATTTTACGGCATTGTACCTTACCATTACAAGACTATTTCCCTTTCGAAAAGGTAAAACTAAATTGGCCTTGACATTAGATCAAATGTATTTAAAAAAAAGTGTTCAAAATATATTTAAATGGCTACTATTTCCTTAAAAACAAACCACTTAACAAAAAACAAACAAATTATGTTTAGTAATCATCCTAGTTACGGTTTAACCAATATTAAATCAAAGTTACACATTTTAAATTGTTATTAAACTTGTTGAGACGTCTCTCACGGACGGAACTAAAACTAAATATGACCAAGTGCACAAATTTTTTGAATCGTAATATAGAAGCACATTTCGATGGATCGGGTGTATTTATGAAAAATAATGCTTTTATCAAAAAGTAATACTAAATCGAAAAATCCATAAAGGTCCCGAGAACCTAAGGAACCCCTGATTCCATCCGTGACGTCTCTAATTAAATTCTATCCAATCTTTGGCTTTGTTGAATGGTAAAATGGATGGTTTCTAGACTATTTAAATTTGCAACCTAACAAATATATATTATATACGTACGCATGCTGCATGCATAATGATATTTGTATAGTTTAGTTATCATTATTGTGAATTCAATAATTAAATGACTCTTTCAATTTGACTTAACAAATTAGACCATTGGGTTAGTTTTGGATACGTTCAAATTTTTAATGTGAAATTCACCATTTCATTCGAAAGAACAAGTAATCGCATATTGGTTAGTTCTATATATAAGTGAGACAATTTCTAAGTTCGTAAGACTAAGCCCTAAGGTGAAACGTAACACTACGAATAACGGAAGAAGTCACCGTGTTGTGTCGTCATACTAAACTGTGAGGTAAGCCAACAGGTTATTGTAAATCGATTACTAATTCATAATGTAAGACTGGGTTATGAAAGACGTACAGAAAAGTTTTGCGTGATCTTTGAAGAAGAAAATGAATTTTTTTTCACTACAACAATCGTGACTTTCGCAGGCGAATTATTGTAAATCGATTACTAATTCCATTGTATCCCCTGCGAAACCTGTTACCGGGGACATGTCCCCGGCGAAAGCCCCCCCGGCAATACCCTCTCGGGAATACATTCCCCGGGGACTAAAACCTACTTTTACCGGGGACATGTGGGTCCTGCACAAATTCTACGCTGGTCAAACACGTCCGACGTGGCACTTTCTTTTGCCGTGGACTGTCCCCGGGGAAAAGGGTAAATAAAGATTATCTTTAACTCCTTCGCCGGGGACAAGTCCCCGGGGAAAATGAAAACTAATATTATCTATAAAACTTTCTCCGGGGACATGTCCCCAGTGAAAGCGTTTGACCCATTTTGCAGAAAATTGCTGCAAAATGGGTAATTTCCAGATTTTTTTCCAGAATTTTTCCGAAAAAATCTACAATGTAACAACCTGTTTTCAGAACCTATTTTATGCTACAACAACACAAATTCGCTAAACATAATATCATATATAACCAAATGGTCCAAATTCGCTACAACACAATCGATAACATAAAATGTGTTTCAAAAATCGCCAATGGTCCAAAACTATACATAAGCTACCTATACGCAAATGGTCCAAAACTATACGTATAATCCATTTAGCGGGAATCCTAACCATGTTATTCTCTACAAACATATCCTAACACATAAGGCTCGAACTCGTGTTCACCAGGCGGTTTTGTCAGTTGACTTCCGATATCTTCTACTTCTTCGGGTTTGTCCAAAGCTTAACATGCGTATTTTAAATAGTTTGGGGTTTTAGGTAATGAGAACTATCCAAGCATCGGGTATCAAAAAGACCCTTTAAACCATTAGGGTTGAATTGGTCATTTAAACAATTAGGGTAGGATGGTGGATTTTGGGACCTAAACCAAGATCTTGGCAGGGTGTTGGGGGTCCACCCCCTTTCATGTGTAATAGCACTTTAACTAGGTTAATGAGATCATGTTGTTTATTTTGCTTGTGATACAAAAGATTTGATCATGTTTGCTTAGGACTTTTTGAACAGTGTGTCTAGGGTATTAAGGGTTGGTGAAAACATGAGAATGGTGTTAGTGTGTCTAGTTAAAGTGCTATTACACCATTTCCCGACAACATTTCATTATCCTTTTTACAATGATCTTCCCAAAAACTCACCAAATTCTCTCTTATATTATCAAACAACAAAAATGAAGTTAGCGGCGGTGACACGTGGCTTCTCTGATGGTTTACGGCGAGGAGGTACACGGTTTCTTGGTCCAGTAGATACAGGAAAGTGTACAACCCATTTCTTGTTACGGTTTGTTATTGTTACCTGATGATGAGAGTTGAATCTTGAAGGGTAGAAAGGTGGTGCAAAATGGTTTAGCCTTGCTTTGAGAGTTGAATCATAACTGTGTGTGTGTTTTTAGTGTGTGTTTTTTGGTGAGAAACTCCATGTGTGTGTGAGAGAGAGAGAGAGGTTAGAGATTATAAGAAGATAGATGAAAGGGTTTGTGTGTGTGAGAGAGAGAGAGGTCAGAGATTATTAGAAACCCTTTCATCTCTCTTCTTATCATCTCTGACCTCTCTCTCTCACACACACACATGGAGTTTCTCACCAAAAAACACACACACAGTTAAACACTCTCAAACCAAGCTAAACCCTTTTGCACCACCTTTCTACCCTTCAAGATTCAACCCTCATCATCAGGTAACCATAACAAACCGTAACAAGAAATGGGCTGTACAATTTCCTGTATCTTGTGGACCAAGAAACCGTGTACCTCCTCGCCGTAAACCATCAGTGAAGCCACGTGTCACCGCCGCTAACTTCATTTTTGTTGTTTGATAATATAAGAGAGAATTTGGTGAGTTTTTGGTAAGATCATTGTAAAAAGGAGAATGAAATGTTGTCGGAAAATGATGTAATAGCACTTTAACTAGACACACTAACACCATACTCATGTTTTCACCAACCCTCAACCCTAGACACATTGTTCAAAAAGTCGTAAGCAAACATGATCAAATCTTTTGTATCACTAGCAGATGAAACAACATGATCTCATTAACCTAGTTAAAGTGCTATTGCACATGAAAGGGGGTGGGCCCCAACACCTTGCCAAGATCTTGGTTTAGGTCCCAAAATCCACCATGCTACTCTACTACCCTAATTGTTAAAATGACCAATTCAACCATAATGGTTTAAAGGGTCTTTTTGATACCCGATGCTTGGATAGTTCTCATTACCTAAAACCCTAAACTATTTAAAATACGCAACGACATATCTTACCTTTTGGTCTTGGCTGTGATCGCGGCTTGGCCTCGGCTTGGCACCCGTGACACCCTATATTCCTACAAGTATAAAAGCAAAGCACATAATAAACGGTTACAGATACATTAAGCTACATTCAAAGTATATGGCAAACCACTGAAATTAACACATCAAAGTTTTGGCGAAACTTTTCATGAAAAGTTTCGCCACTATAACTAGATACGTGGCAAACCATTAAAAATTGGAGTCTTTCTTTGGCCGTCTACAAACATGACGTTGGCCGTCTACAAACATAAAAAATCAAGTAAGATGTTACCTGATAGAAAATTGTTTTTGTCGAAGTACTAATAAAAATTGGAGTCTTTCTTTGCTCGAAGTACTAATAAATGATTATTGCAGTTAGGTTTCGTACCAAAACTATTGATCCAAAACAAAAGGCAAACAATTTTATAAAAGTATAGTCATTATATTATAGTATCAGTATGAAATTAACCCAAAATAAACCATTTCGCAGGTTGATAGATCGATTATAACACAAGTTATGATTATTCCAATTTTTTCCATATAGTCATAACAAGATATTATTTGGCATGATATTGACCTAATAATCAAACTCTCATACATCATTTATACAGCTAAGAAGGCTATCCCCTATGACCTATATTACCACAAGACATGAAACATGAAGATGCAAGGATAAACTAGTCAAATGATTTATGATACTCACCAGATTTATTATCGACGTGTACAAAGAAACTGGCAGCAACAATGAGATAGCAGAGAATTAACATCAGGCCTTTAAAGTAATTTGATGTTCCTTCCTACAAACCAAAGAACTACTTATTAAGTTGTTCAATACACTTGCATTCACAAAGAGCAAGAGAGAAAAAGAGATATACCTACTACTTAAATGCCACGACCAACACTGTGGTGGCGTTGTTGTGGTGGTGGTGGTGTTGTTGTGAGGAAGTGGTGGTTTTGTTGTGGTGGTTGCAATATAGCAGCTGAGAGAAGTGGGTGAGGAGTAGTTTTTTTTTATCTCAAAGTGATAACAGATCTGCGTTAATAATTGAGGTGTTTTTTACGTTTCACTTTTCCCGGGGACAGGTCCCCGGCGAAAGTGTGGTTTGTCTTCTAGTGTTACCTTTGGCGGGGACACGTCCCCGGGGAATTTAATGGCGGGATAAAGTAAAAAGAAACGAGGGAAAATGAAAAGTTTTTCAAAAACTTTCCGCGGCGACATGTCCTCGGGAAAAGCTTTAATATTCAATTTTCTTTTTTCGCAAAAACACTCTTTATTATCATTTTAAATATTAAAATTAATAATAAATCAGTTTAAATTTAACCTAAACGATTATAAAATTATTTAAGTCTCAGTAGCTTATGGTATAGCTTATCATTGTAAAAACGATCCAAGTATATGTCACTATTGGTTATACGTATACATGGTTAACCACGACCAACGATAGTTGCTATGATATACGTATCATGTTTAAATGGCCGAGTATAGGTGCTATGGTATAACCGTATCCTGTTAAAACCGACCAACTATAGGTGCTATGGTAATAAAACGTATGCATTTTAAAACACGGAAGCCGGTATAGGGTATGGTAACGTATCATTTTAAAAACGACCAACTTATATGTGTCGATGTGTATACATATCATGTAAACCACAACGCCAAGCTATGGTGCTATGGTATACTATCATGTTAAAACGTCCGAGTTAGGTGCTATGTATACCGTATCATGTTAAACGACCACCTATATGTTGCTATGGTATCGTATCATGTTAACGGCCGAGTATAGGGCTATGGTATACGTATCATGTTAACTACCAACTATAGTGCTATGGTATACGTATCATGTTAAACGGCGAGTATAGGTGCTATGGTAACGATCTGTAACACCGCTATGGTATACATAGTTAAACGGCCAGTAATAACGAGCTGCTATATGTCGTATACGTATCACGTACAACAACCAACTATAGGTGCTATGGATACGTATCATGTTAAAACGCCGAGTATAGTATATGGTCTATCATGTTAACGACAAAGTGGTATACGTTCATGTTAACGGCCGAGTATAGGTGCTATGGTATACGTATCATGTTAACACAATATAGCGGCATGGATAGTACTGTAACCCGTATAGGTGCTATGGTAACGTATCATGTAACGGCCGAGATAGGTGCTATGGTAAGTCAGTTAAACGCCTAGGTGTTATGTATAGTATCATGTTAACAAGATTATGGTTTCCAAACACCCCCTTTTCCAATACTAAATTACACATGTATAAAAGAACAACTTTGATAACAAAACGAAACAGATAAACGAAACCACTCGGCAAGCAACGAAACAAAAAAACGATATGATACACTACGACTATACCATAACAAACATCAGTGCCCTGCACTCAAGTTTTTTACCCTGCTAACTTCCCGCTCTGCTAGGAACCTGCACCATCTTTTCCCTTCCTTTGCTTGACGAACTGTTCAAACAATGCTTCAAGATTTGTTACCCTATTTCCCGCATCATCAAATGTGTAATCAAACGGGCTTTTTTGAGCTTCATATTTTTTCTTCATTTGCTTGACGAACTGCTCAAACATTACTTCAGCTTCCAGCGTGTTTTCTCCTCCAACACCATTAGCTTCACAGTCCTAATACACCCCTGTAGAATGCCTCTTTCCTTAACCATTCCAGAATGCGGTCTCTCATCAACGGGTCTATGTTCTTATAAGAACCATATTCATCATAAATTTCTGACCCATACGTATCAAGAACTCGAGTAAAGAGATATATCGACGGTGTTTTGTGAGAATTGACGATTGGGTTATTTATGTTTTTCCAAGCATCGGGGTTTTAGTTATGTATTAATAGTTGCAATAAAGTGTATTTTTTGTAAATATTACTTTTGCCGGGGACATGTCCCCGGGGAAAGGTTTGGCGGGAATTTTCCAGCGCACAATTAGCATGCTTTTGGACTTTGGTCAAATTTTGGTAAAAGTAAAATACGCTTTCGGCGGGGACAAGTCCCCGGAGAAAGTTTACGTTGAATTTTGACTATCCGGTCAAAGTTTGATAAAAATCAAACATACTTTCGCCGGGGACATGTCCTCGCCGAAAGTGTCCGTTGAACTTTCCATAACAAGTCAGCGTATTTATGTGCCACGTCAGATTTTATTTTGTCGTTTAGTGACTTTCGCCCCGGCGAAAGTGTCCTCGCACGTCCATCCGATTGTTGTAGTGTTTAACTAGCCCGACATATATTATCCTAAACGGCTAAACATCATTACATATTCGTCATGGTACGTAGCTTGCTATATGTTCGTTACAAGCGACCAAATGATGTTAATATGTATTACTCATTACATAACTTTCTTCGAATGTGAAATATAATAACTAAAAACTATAAAAATGCTAGGGAGTACATTAACAATAATTAAAGAAAAAAGATGTTAAGCGTAGCTATAAAAGCTACGTAAAAGACATTAGGACATACGTAGTATATAAGTATATTGAATGTTTGTATATACCTTAATTAATAATAAACCACCCAACTCTTCCATATAACTAATCTCAACCAATCTTATGTACAACCATTTTTACTTATTTTTAAGAGTAAATTGCAAAAATCGTCTTTAAAGTTTGGCCAAATTGCAAGTTTCGTCCCAAACGTTTAGAAAGTGCAAGGATCGTCCCTGTGGGAAACTTTTGGGGCAAAAATCGTCCCTGGCCAACAACAAATGACTAAAATGCCCTTTCTAAACGTTTGGGACGAAACTCGCATATTGGAAAAACTTTAAGGACGATTTTTGCAATTTACTCTTTTCTATATTATTTTCAGTTTTCTTACGTAAATTATCCTTGTGTTGTACAAAGTTTTACAATGTTAGTCCCCATTTTTTTTAACCATCGCCACCCACCGCGACCCACTACCACCGCCACCACCACCATCTCCACCCCACCACCGTCACCCCCATCCACCACCACTCATAGTTACCACCGTCACCCACTACTACAACCCCATCCACCACCACTCACAACATCCACCGCCACCGTGGCGGTGGTGGTTGTGAGTGGTGGTGGATGGGGTTGTAGTAGTGGGTGACGGTGGTAACTATGAGTGGTGGTGGATGGGGGTGGTGTTAGTGGGTGACGGTGGTGGGTGAAAATGGTGGTGACGGGTGGCGGTGGTAGTGGGCCACGGTGGGTGGCGATGGTTAAAACAAATGGGGACTAACATTGTAAAACTTTGTACAACACAGGGATAATTTATGTAAGAAAACTGAAAATAATATAGAAAAGAGAGTAAATTACAAAAATCGTCCTTAAAGTTTAGCCAAATTGCGAGTTTCGTCCCAAACGTTTAGAAAGGGCACCCCAAAAGTTTTCCACATGGACGATTCTTGCACTTTCTAAACGTTTGGGACGAAACTTGCAATTTGGCCAAATTTTAAGGACGATTTTTGCAATTTACTCTATTTTTAACTTTTAAATGTAGCTTTTAAAGCTACAGATTGCAAAATCCAAAAACAAATAAATCTAAACCTTAAAGATACAACGATCCTAAAAATACAACTGTGAATACTCAAACAACAAAAAAAAGTCGTTCTTAACATAGTCACCTGATACGACGTGTGAAAACGAATGATACCAAGTACGACGACGTCTAAAACCGAACACAAATACTTCCCATCCACACCTAGCAATCAAGACCGAAACATGTGTAGATGAGTCTATAAAAAAACGTGATAACTTATATGTTGATGTTAGTTTAAACCTAAGGCTGCATTCAGTAAGGAGACTCGATCGACTCCTGCGATCGATTACCAGTCGATCTCCTTTTACCCAACTTAGTCGTGATGCCGATCGAATAGAAATGTAGGTGCATTTAATATTTAAACAGTTGCACAACAGTTTGAAATGTAAAAAAAAAAAAAAAAAAAAAAAAAAAAAAATTGAACTAGTTTAAATGTGTAACGGTTTGTACCCTTTGAAAAAAATAAAAAATAAAAAAATCTATTAAACTGCCTTATAAATACATAACATATTTACACACTTAATCCATAAGAACGCATGTGGAATCGTTGGAAATTACCATGAAGATATGCAACAAAACGACTCATCTTAGCCTCAAAGCCGATTTAGTGGAAGACATTTGGCATCGTCATAATCAAAACTAGTTTAGTTGTTTTATTATCGTAATATTTTAATGTTAGTTGAATTTTATTGTAATGTTTTTATTTTATTTGAATTATTATGTAACGTTTTAATTATTAATGAAATTTGAGTTTGTGTTAAAAAAAAGTTTTTTTTTAAAGAAAGAAAGAAAAAAAAATGATCATGATCGACTTTACTGGAGCACCCAATCATCTTAAGGTCGATAGAGAGAGAAAGCTAACGTGACAAAAAAAATGAAAATGATTGACTCTCCTTACTGGGGCATGCTAACTCTTAACAAACCATTGATCTACTTGGGTCATTTTCAAAGTTGTTAAGCCCAACAGGTTGTTATACTACTATACATACAATTTATCGCATTTTCATATAAACTCATCAAGACGCGTTTTGATCTAGTTTGCCAGGTATATTCCTATCACATACTATAACATGAAAACGACTAAACTATCAGTTAGCGATATGATAGACATGGTACACCTCATTAAGATGTGTGTGAAAGCTAAAAGAAAAGAATTAAATTTATATCTTGCTGTGAAAACAACAAAAACATGTTCATATTATTTCTTGTTATAAAATATATTTTATTTGAATAACATAGTGCCGTCGGCTTGAGCCTAGCTGGTTTTGCGCGTGTAGCCGTAGCCAGCGAGTTCTTAGCGTGTATTCTAGCTCTGACCCTAGTCTTCTACAATATATGCTGTTTGACCCCCTTGTAGTTCTACTTTTTGTATTTTGCAATTCCCATATTTCAAAATTGAACACTGTTGTCTCTTTAAGTAGCTTTCACAATTGACATATTTGATAATTCACCTATAAAAATAAATAATTTTTTTTTATTTTTATATGAAATGTTTGGCTATAATTACTTTTCATCTTTTTTGCGTTTTAATTATTGTTCTCACTGGCAAGGACGGAACTTAGTGAAGATAAAAAAGGGTCGGTGCCCCCCCTCCCCCCCCCCCCCCCCCCCCCCCCCACCAAAAAAATAAAAAATTAGCCCACATTATTAACCCTTACACTTTGTAGTTTTAGACCTTATTATTACGAAATATTAAATGAAAATGTAAATTGGCCTCCCTAAAACAAATACGTTATAGTTTGGCCTCTTAATTTAAACTAGTCAAGTTTCGTCTATGCTCATTGGATCCCTTTCCTATTCGGCCGTCTAAAACAAATAACAACGATGCCCAATTTCAACATATGAGTAAAATCGGATATAGACAAACATATTCCTTCTTAAAGGTTGAGATACTACTTTAGAAAAAAAGATTAAGTTGTACAATAGCAATGTATTTTCTAAAGTGTCCCGTTTCAGCACGAGTACTTTTTTAAAGTTGTGGAGAATAACAATATACTTTTTCAATGTGTTCCAATATGGTACGTGTACTTTTTTTTAAACTTTGTTTAAGTTGTAGAATAGCAATGTACTTTTCATAAATGGAAACATTACTATTCTACAACTTAAACAACGTTAAAAAAAGTACATGTACTAAACATAACACTTTGAAAAAATACATTGTTATTCTACAAATTAAAAAAAATACAAATACCAAAGGACACTTTAAAAAATATATTGCTATTCTACGACTTAATCAATTTAGAAAATAACATCCAACAACAGTGTGAGATTTTAACATTTAGAAAAATGACAATACTCAAAGAAACTCTATATCACGTAAACGACTCAAACTTTATGAAATTATTCAAGCATAATTGGGCTTTATTTTATCAAAGTTCGAATAGATATACAACATAATATATATTAACTAAGGAGGTTAAGGGAACACCATTGCGTTGATGTAAACGTTGTATCTAAGTACAAAATTCATTTTCTATCGAAGTCATGTGGCTTCGATGTCACATGTAAGTCGATCTAGACATATTTCAATTTTCATATATATTCGGTATGGTTAGGGTCAATGATAGTTTAGTTATGGTCGTTGTAGTAGTCGAGGTTCATTGTACTTGTGTTTATGGTCATTGGAGTTTTGAGGGTCATTATAGCTTTTGAAGGTTGTTGTAGTTATATTTAGGGAGAATTGCATATATATCCTTGCAAAGCCTAATAATTGCATATATATCCAACCAAAACTCATAATTACATATATATCCTTTCAAAGCCTTAAAATTGTCAAATATATCCAAATGATTTTTTTACATATATTTAATTGCAAAAAAATGTCTTATAATTCTAATTCATATGTAAAATTATGATTATACCCTTGCTCTTACCAAACCAACTTTATCCAATGAAATAACACAGCTCACATGTCACGTAACTATATACACATTCTGATTATATGTAAATGCATCATGAAACTGATCGAACCATATGTCTATGCCCAGACAACCCTTCAACAATTTTTATCCAAATCCCTTTCGGCCCGTTTTCACGGTTTGCGCCTTCTGTTATCGTCTCCGCCACAACCGTCTCCTTCCCAATTATTTGCCGTCTCAATATCGCCGACATGATTGGCTTGGTAGGTGACGGCGACGGGAAGGATCACTTGAACATCCTCCTTGTAGTCCTCGTCGGCGACGGCAGAACTCCGGCGGGGTAAGCACTCTGCCATGGACTCCCGGTGAACGAATGTCTGGGTGTGTTGCTGCCACTTGACCGACCGTTGACCGACGTACGAGGTCTAAGAGTACGAGGTTGTTGTTGTTGTGGTGGTGACGGTGATGGTTTACGACGGTGTTGGATCTGTAATCGTCTTTTACTCCGGTAGACTGTTTACTTGCTGCAACAATGAACTTTTTTTTTAAGGGATTGAGTCGTATAATAGCAACATACTTTTTCAAGTGTCCCATTCTGGTACGTGTATTTTTTTAAGCTGTAGAATAGCAATGTACTTTCCATAAGTGTCTCGTTCTAGTACGTATACTTTTTTTAAGTTGTAGAATAGCAATGTACTTTCCATAAGTGTTCCAATTTGGTACGTCCTACTTCCATAAGTGTTCCAATTTGGTACGTCATCCCACGTACTAAATTGGAACACTTATGAAAAGTACATTGCTATTCTACGACTTTAAAAAGTACACGTACTAGAACGGGACACTTATGGAAAATACATTGCTATTCTATAGCTTAAAAAAAGTACACGTACCAGAATGGGACACTTGAAAAAGTACGTTGCTATTTTACGACTCAATCCCTTTTTAAAAAAATTGATTTTCGTGTGTGCTTTTCTAAAAGTATTTAAGGTTGTTGTTACGATAATACAAACATGTTATATCAAACATCTTGGAAATATAGTTATTTAAATATAGGATATGTATAGTAATAAGGGTATAATTGTCATTTTATTATGAATTAGAATTATTAGATATTTTTTTGCTTTTAAATATATGTAGAATAATTATTTGGATATATTTGACAATTTTAAAGCTTTGCAAGGATATATATGCAATTATACGTTTTGGTCGGATATATTTGCAATTTTAAACATTTGTAAGGATATATATGCAATTCTCCCTTATATTTATGATCTTTTCTGTATTTTAGGGTCGTTATAGCTATGGTCATACTATCGGTTGACATCTTTGTAATTTCTAATATCTTGCAAGTTTAAATTTGTATTAAAAAAATAATACATTAAAAAATCATTTAAAGTTTAAGTTCGGAAGCGTGGCTACACTATGACATTGAGTTTTCGGCAAAGCACTTGGAGGCGCTTATATCATAGTAATAATAGCGTAAAAGGCGTACAGTTAGGCAATCATCACATGAAGCTATTATCTTTGGTTTGGATTTTTGGTGAAACCAAATATTGTGCCGATAGACATAGTGATTCACTCTAGTTTTTGGTTTTTTTAAATATGTATTTGGTTTTTTCGATGCATGAAAAGGAACACAATGCTATTTTATTTAAGCCCTGATGAGCAACCAAAATACAACTCTTATAATTAAGGTAATCCCGACAATCATAATTGAATCTAATATGAACAATTTAAATGATTTAAATTAGTATCTTAAATAAAATATTATGTAATGCATCAACACTATTGTTATGTTATATCGGGATATGAGTAATGGCAAAAATAACCTATATCCTAATTCAGTTGTTTTGTGTTTTCATTTCAGCAAATAAGTTATTAGAGAAATTGGAGAACTATGTGTGTGTGAAAGATAAAAAAAGGCTGGCAACACTCAAGGGAGAGAGAAAAACTATGGTGAGGCTAAGAGACCGAGAGAGAGAGTGAATGTGAGGACGTGTCACATAGGAAACGGGGAACAATACAACGTCAAAGCTCTAGGGTCTAATTATTCCGGTGGGAGGCGGAACTCTTCGGCATCGTTCATGTTCAACAACTTCCCAGATGATTGGGGGATGGGGAATCTTTGGATGGTGTTTAAGAAATATGGTACCGTTTTCGACTTGTTCATGGTTCGAAAGAAATTAAGAAACGGGTAGCGATATGGTTTTGTTTGGTTTAAAAATATCAATAGTGTTGAGGATTTGCTTAGAAGGCTGCGAAATATAAGGGTTGACAACGAGATTTTAAGAGTATACCTTGCATATGAGAGAAGGGGGATGGAAGGTGGTAAGGGCTATGGAGACACGGCATGGAAGGGTGGAATTAAAGGTGACAGAAAGCATCAAAATACGTCCCATAAGGGTGCATCAAATCAGTGGAGTGATGGGGTTGATAGGGGGTTTGACACCAGGGACACTAGGAGATACAATGATGTGGTGAACGGCAAGGAGGAACGTGGTGGTGGCAACGAGAATACGAAGGAGGACGTGTGTAGGGTGTTGGAACTGGGCGACGAGGACATCGAGATGGATGTATTTAGGATAAGCTTAATAGGGGAAGTAAAAAAACTGAGTTACTTGCTGAAGCTTCCAGGATTATGTGAGGTTACTATAACATGTTGTGTTTGAAACGTCAAGAACCGCGGATAATATTATAAGAAACGTCGATCATGGATTAAGGAGATGAGTTCATAAGATTAAAGTGTGGAAGATAACTATAAGCCACAAGGAAGAGTAACCTAGATAAACATCTTAGGGGTTCCTACAACATGTTGGAAAGAAGTGGTGTTTAGGAGGATCCCTGAATGACATGGTTTCGTCATGGAGATACACAACTGTAGTCTAGCTAGTAATCAAAATATAATGATCGGGAGGGTGTGTGTTCATACGAGTACTAAAGGATTAATCAAACAACTCAAGATTAAAGTTAAAGACATAACCTTTAGTGTTAGTGTCATTGAGGGAATACGTGATGTGGTGGAGTATCAAGTCCATGAAAGTATCAATCTAGAAAAGAACAAAGATGACGGACATGGTCCCATGAAGACGGAGGAAGATGGGAATGACGACAATGACAAGGAGAGAAGAAACAGTGAATCAGACAGAAGTGATGAAGAGGAGAATGAGAACAAAGAAGATGGGGAGGAAGAAAAGGGCGATTAAAATTATCCCGAAGAAGGTGGTGGTGTTGGCAATGGTTCCGGCTGGAGGTCGGAGAGGCATGGCAGTCGGGAAGTTCGAGTAGATGACAAGTCAAGGAGATGAAAAGACGGAGGAAGATGGGAATGACGACAGTGACAAGGAGAGAAGAAACAGTGAATCAGACAGAAGTGATGAAGAGGAGAATGAGAACAAAGAAGATGGGGAGGAAGAAAAGGGCGATGAAAATTATCCCGAAGAAGGTGGTGGTGTTGGCAATGGTTCGGGTTGGAGGTCGGAGAGGCATGGCAGTCGGGAAGTTCGAGGAGATGAAAAGTCAAGGGTGTCTTCAGAATTCAAAATAAATGATACTTTCGAGGGAGAGGATGTGATTTTTGTTTTGAAACAAAGGCGGCGGATGGGTATACCGAAACTTTGGGAAATAAAACAGCATGTAAAAGTTCTGGTGTAGTGTGATAGGATCCCTAGGCTGTTCCATTTTGATAGGATACCGGAGGGTAGGGTGGTGGATTAGGGAAGGTGGGTTGAGGGTGTTTGGACGTGGGAATGGGAGTGGTTTAAAGAGCTTAGAGGGAGAGTGAGCAGGGAAATGGAAGGGTTAATGGGATTTTTACAGAATGATTTCTTATATCATGATCGCAGGGACATATGGAGGTGGAAGCTTATTGAAGATAGAGGCTTCGCGGTTAAAGAATTAACAAAGATGGTGGAAGAGAGAATCTTAGACGTGGAGAATGCAGGAGAAGAGACGATTTGGCTCAAACTTGTTCCAAAAAAGGTAAACATATTTGTGTGGAGAGCTTTGAAAAGGAGACTTCCGGTTCGTGGGGAGCTTGATAAAAGGGGTATTGATTTGGATACGGTTCTTTGTCCTTGTTGTAACAATGTGGTGGAATCGTGTGAGCATAGGTTGGTCATGTGTAGTATGGCCATGGGTGTTTAACGCATTATCTGTTAGGGATATATTCTCGCTAAATGGGGGTGTGAATCTTCCTAATCATTCAAGATTGATATGGCAAGCGGTTCTTTGGTCTTCCGGGTACTTCATATGGAAAAAAAGAAATAATCGTGTGTTTAAGGATAAAGTTTCAAACATTAATAAAATTGTTCAAGAGATACAACTTAAAGGTTTTGACTGTATTACTAGAAGATCAGAAAAGAAAGCTATTGACTGGAAAATGTGGTTACAAGATCATGGGAAGTGTTGTCAAAAATCAGAGGTTGTCATTACTTTTCACTAGTCGTTTGGGTTTGATGGCTGTTGTGTGTTATGTGAGACTTGTATGCAACATGTAGTGCAAAGTGTTGTTTTATGATGTTTGAGATGTGGCTGCAATTGCCTGTTTGAGACAGTAAGTTGAGGTTTTAAGGTTGCTGAGAAGTGGGATGCATTATGCCTGTTTGGGACATGATATATTTTATTTCAATATGATGTCTTATGCATTTTGTTTTTGCTTTTGGATATCATTTTCTCATTGTTGGCCCATGTTCCAAATGGGCGTTCTTTTATTGTTGTACCATTTGCGTATCAATATAGCTGTTTTATAATAGTGTTTGTGGTAGGATTTTGCGGGGTAATTCATGTTAGCTTTGTTTGTTTTGTACTTTGGGTCCTCATTCTTGTAATTGACTTGATTAATTAAGGCGGATGCCTTGTTTTGTACTTTTGTTCTTTGTGCGTTTTCTTATAAAATGTTGTCTTTCTAAAAAAAAAAAAAAGTTTTCATTTCAACGAATAAATAAATCACGGATTATTCAAAACCTAATAACAAAATAAACAGATAGCTAATCACATGGAAGTATTTAGTGACAAAAGACATGTGACTATTATCTTTAAATTGTGAGAGGTTTTAAGTCTGAATTTTTTATGCAAATAACCCTGAAGATGTCATGCTAACTTGTTTAAAAGAGAAGACTTTATTAGACAATAAACTATAAGGCATGAACCCAAGCCTTGTAATCGATTGCCTAATAGATTTTACCTACATTTGAATTTGGATGTTCAAACCATATAAATTAGTTAGATAAAAAGTCATGGTAGCACACATAAACAAATAACAACATATTTAAGCTACTAGTTACAAGTGGGTATGTAAGTTGAGAATAACCATAACGTAGCATAAGAGCAAGTGGTACACTAACTTAGAGCACTCTCAATGATAACTCAAGTTATTATTTAATACGTGCCACATCAACTTTAACATTTTACCTTAACTCATAAAAAAGACACCCACAATGGTTAACATTCCTAAGTTAAACTTTAACTCACTAATAATTTACAAAAACAACCCCTCATTTAGGGGCAGAAATGAAAAAAAAAAGAATAAAGAAAAAAGAAAAAAGAAAAAAAAAGAAATACAATTAACATGGCGTTGGTGTGTTAACACCCAACGTTAACTTGGGAATAACATGGTGGCCACAATGGTTAACATTCGTTTAACACCGAATGTTAAACAATAACATGGGGGGCGTTACCATTGTACATGCTCTAATAGCATAAGTCAAATATAACTATATTGACTAACAAAAAGTCCATCCAGGTAATTTAACTAAACTAAGAATAACTGATCAAGATGCTTGGATATGATTTATTGCTTCCAAAGGTGAGCGACGGTCACCTCCCAATATTTGCAGGACCTTGGTGTGTTAATTGTGGTTCTTTTGATCAAGTAACTTGACCATGTATTCTAGTTTCTTAAACTTTGCACGTAACATATATAACCTATGTCAAACTTTGGATTAAGTAATACACTCATTTGATTGTGGAGTACTAACAATTATTTACATGCAACTAGCAACAAAGCTAAAGATTTCCTTCGCCATATAGTCATTATTACATATCTTGCTAATATTACAAACAGGGGTATGCTGTTAGAACAATCATATTATATTTTTGGAACAGTCTTACTCATCATACAATGGCCTAATTGAGCTAAATCAATCACGTAAACCCATAGTGTTGAGTGATCAGAACAAGCTTAAGATCAACACCTTGTTCCTCAGCAACGAAAAATACCTTCTCTGGTTCAACTGGATCTACCACTACTGCTCCTTGTTTCGTTTTCTCATCAATCACTCTGTATAATTAATAACAGCTAATAACTAAATTTAACGTTCGTCAAACAGATCACTAACGAAACTTCTATTTTACTACATACTTACTATATCCATTAATCAACCCCATAATTTAGTAAAACGCATCTTTAATTTTGTTTTCCCTGTAATACGCCTTCTACTTATAACTTTTATAAAACTTAATAGACATGAGTATGCGTCCACCAATACATTTATTTATAACGTTCTGACCTCCAACAATAAAGCACAATGATTAATTAACTGGAAGACTTGTCATAAGAGCAGATTCAACATAAGTAATGAATTGTTCCAACTTAAGATGAATCACAGCATTGCCTTTCAAAAAAAAAAAAGAAAAAGAAAAAGAAAAAAGAAAAGGTGAATCACAGCATCACAAAGCACACTACCTCAGGATGAATCGTACATGAAGGAGTGTAATATCTAATATGTTTACTACTGAATGGCTCTATTTTGCTATGTTTTATCCGTATGGGCTAAACTAAAAAGTAGGTAAAACTGAAATCGGTAAAATGCAGCTTACCTGCTGACTTACTAAGAAAGGACTGCAACTTGACCAAGTGTACCCGAAAACCATAAGGAATAAGAATCTAATATGAACAAGCCTCTACATGGCGTGAAAGTTTTTTTTTCTTCCGGATTTTGGTTATATCTGAGAAAATGTTGAACCATTTTATCCATGTTGTCCCAGCAGGGTTTTAAACACACGAACAAATTAAGTAAACGAAACAGTAAAACAAAAATATGATCCAAACGATTTTATTGAATCAAAGTAATGGTTTTTAATGTATTGTACAATATCTGGTTGTTTTAGAATGAAACAATCTAGCCCTATTTATACTATATGAAGCGACATCCTTGTGCCTTCAGAAATCCTTGAAACATTGTGTTGTTTCTGTGTTGTGTCGCTTCCCATCAATATAACCGTTGTGATGTTCTGGGTTTGTGTCGCTTCACCCAAAAGAAACGTTTTACAGGTTTTAGGTTTGTGATAAACCTATTTGGTCCTTGTGTCCTCTAAAGTATACATGGAGCCCCTTGTTCTTTCATTTAAACTATAATGAACGCCTAACTTTGAGCCATGACTCAAGATTAGTCCAACAATCACCCCCTAATCTTGATCATGCTTTAGTAGCTCCTTCATACTTCATGATTCGTCTTTCGTAGAAAGTCCTTGTCTTTATACTTTGGCCTTTTGCTCATTCTTTGCTTGACCTCTTTGTCTTAAATGTCTTCACTTCTCTTGTATTCTTCAATCATTTCAAGCCGTCTCTCTTTCGTTGATTTCCACTTCTTTGCTGGTCGTTCTCTAGTTGCACTTATTCCATCACTGGCGTCTATGCCTTTTACATAACCTCTTCTTAGCCCTGCAGTAACTTCCATCCCTTGTGGTGGGATCCTAGTCTTCATAGCTTCCTTGCTATCTTCTTTCACTTCCTTGGCTTTCACTAGCATCGCTTGCTTAGGTTCATGTCTTGGAATCTCCTTTGCAGTCTCACAATAACTATCCAGTTCCTCATAAAGTTCTCTAGTCTTCATGTCAATCTTACTTGGAAATCTTAAACTATTGACAGCCTCTTGAATCTTCTTTAGACATTCTACACTTGTCATGTCATTCTTCATCTTGTTTTCAAATGAACTTTCTCGTTCATGCATCTTCTTCTCGAACTCTAGATCTTTCATTCTGAACTTCTCCTTGAGTTCTTGTTTCTTTTCTTCAAAGTCATGAAGTATTTCATACTTCCATAACTCCAGTTTACTTTTTAAGTCAGTCTCAATTTCTGACCTTAAGTTTTCTAAGCTTTCATTTGGGATTTCATTATTAATGATAATTCCCTTCCGCCTTGGTTCTTCTTCTGAAGATGCCGTTTCTAGTTCATCCTTATCAGTCATAGTTGCCATCAACAATGAAGGTTCATTGTCTTCTTCTACAATGTTTGTCTCTTCTTCTTTATTCTTCTCTGGACAATTTCTGGCAATATGTCCAAATTCATGGCAATTATAACATTCTACACCTCGTTTTCCTTTCTTGAAGCGGTTTTGATCTCTAGAGTTTTTCTTTCTCCAATCACGATCATCTCCATCCTTGCTTCTAACATTTGTTGCCTTTTCGTCACACCAATTGTCTTGGGACGAATTAGCTCTTCCTTGCTCACGGTTCTGAAAACCTTTCCCATGACTCGACTTGTTGTCATGTTTTGTGAACAATAACCTATCTTGATCGTCACTAGGGCTTCTGTTAAAGAGGTTTACTCTTTCCTCAAAGGCTTTTAGCCTTCCAATTGTCTCATCTAGGGTTGTGTTTTCTAGATCAGAAAATTGTTCTATGGCTGCTACAATCTGTATAAACCTTCTGGGTACTGAACTTAATAGTTTTCGTACTAAGGTTTGTTGATCAAAAGTTGATCCTAAGCCACTAGCCCTTGTAACAATACTATTGAGCTTTGCCGAGAAAGCATCAATACTGTCATCTTCTTTCATCCTCAACATCTCAAATTCCGTTTTGAGAGTTTGTAGCCGTGCTTTTTGCACTCTATCTACACCTATGTGCCTAGTTTGTAGTGCTTCCCAAATTTCTTTTGCACTCTTACAACTAGCCACTTGTAAAATCATATCCTCTGGTAATGCCTGGTAAAGATATGCAGTTGTAGCCATATCTTTCTTTATATCTAGTTCATCATTACCCTTAGGTTCTATTATTTCCCAAAGCCCGTTTGCCCTTAGTATGGTTTTTATACACAGAGCCCATACTGTGTAGTTTGTAGGTTTCAAAATAGGACATTGAAATTCGGTAAATGATGTAACCTCCTTGTGAATTACGATTTCCTTGTTTTTATCTCCTGACATTGTGCCTAAAAACTATTCCTAATTCTAATAGGGAATTAAAAATAGGAATATGGGAAATCCTATAATTCAACCTAGGAATCAAAAGCAAAAATTTCTAATCTTACAAGACTAAAAATTATAAAATTCAGATTTTAGTTTTAGAATATAAAACCCGAATTCTGCGATTCCTCCACGATACGATTTTCTATCCTTGTTGTTTTTCGGAACCCGCAAGAACACCGAAATG
This sequence comes from Chrysanthemum seticuspe, assembly GCA_019973895.1. Classification (NCBI taxonomy): domain Eukaryota; kingdom Viridiplantae; phylum Streptophyta; class Magnoliopsida; order Asterales; family Asteraceae; genus Chrysanthemum; species Chrysanthemum seticuspe. Next base: position 44,053,715 of record BPTQ01000008.1, read on the forward strand.
TGTCCTTTTCCTTCCTCGTACAAGCAACCAATCGCACCCCTTGGTGTCTTCTTCCTTTTCTATTTCGTTCGAACCCGAAAGTAAAGAAAAATCTTTCCTTTGTTTTTCTTTTCCGAAGCAGTAACCACAATTGTTCCTCTTCCTCCTCTTTCCTTTTCGAACCACCAAAACACCAAACCAATGTTTTGTTTCTTTCTGCCCTTCTTTGAAACAGCCCAAAACAAAACTCCGAACAACTTCCAGTTTGTTGTCCTTTTTTTGAAATCAGTAAACACAAAAGTATTAATCCTTTTGTTTTTTTTTCGAAACCAACAAACACCGAAAGTGTTCTTCTTGCTTTTCTTTTCGAACCAGCAAGCACAAACAAAGGGTTCTACCCTTTCTCTCCTTGAACCAGTAAACACCAACAAAGGGTTCTACCCTTTCTTGTGTGTTTTTTTTTTCTCACAAAAACACGCCCTTGGTGTTTCTTCTTCCTCCTTGTACAAACACTCAAACGCTCCCTTGATGTTTCTTCCTTTTTGCTATTTTTTTCGACCCATAAATCAAAAAAAAAATATCCTTTGTTTTTTTTCTCTCGAAACAGTAAAACACAAAGAATTGTGTTTCCCTTTCTTCTTTCTTTTTCGAATCAGCAAAAACAATCACCAACGCAGTTTTTTCTTTTCTTCCTGCACTTGTTCCAACGAACCCGTACACTCAAAAACCAAACACTCTCCTTGGTGTCTTCCCCTTTTTTTCGAACCAGAAAAACAACAACCTCTTCCCTTTATTTATTTTCCTTCGTAGCAGTAAACAAAAAAACGTTCCTTTTTTTTGTTTTCTTTTTTTTTCGAAATCAGTAACACCAACAAAGGTTCTTGTTTTTCTGTCTTCGAACCAACACATAAAAACAACACCTTTTTCTTCTTTTTCGCCTTTAATCTCTTCGCCAAGGAAACCTTGTTCCTTCTCTCGTTTCTGCCTGAACCAAACAGCAGCAAGGTTGCTGTGTTTTTGTTCCAACAACAGCAAAAACCTTCGACCCCTATTCTCTTCGATCTCGTGTTGCAAAACGAACCAAGCTCTGATGCCAATTTGTTGTCCCAGCGGGGTTTTAAACACACGAACAAATTAAGTAAACGAAACAGTAAAACAACAATATGATCCAAATGATTTTATTGAATCAAAGTAATGGTTTTTAATGTATTGTACAATATCTGGTTGTTTTAGAATGAAACAATCTAGCCCTATTTATACTATATGAAGCGACATCCTTGTGCCTGCAGAAATCCTTGAAAAGTTGTGTCGTTTCTGTGTTGTGTCGCTTCCCATCAATATAACCGTTGTGATGTTCTGGGTTTGTGTCGCTTCACCCAAAAGAAACCGTTTTACAGGTTTTAGGTTTGTGATAAACCTATTTGGTCCTTGTGTCCTCTAAAGTATACATGGAGCCCCTTATTCTTTCATTTAAACTATAATGAACGCCTAACTTTGAGCCATGACTCAAGATTAGTCCAACAATCCATGTCTCGAATAGATGATACACTACTATATATCTCTGCGTCCAAGTTGAAATTTAACGCGAGAAACTTCACACACACACACACATGTGACATCATGTGTGACACCGACTTTCTACGTGTTACAACTATGAGCCTTTTTAACTATAGTGCTGTAATATATGAATGGTGAATCCCAAAGATTCACTTGTAAATTCCCTAGAAATAGAAATCACAAAGATAGTTAAGGCACTTAATCACCTATGAACTATGAAGAGTCATTAATGCCCAAAAAATTACCTCGAGCAAGTCATATTTCTTTCATATTATTGTCACGATGCCCTCTGCTCAGTTAACACTTTGCTGCAAATATTTACCTTTAAACAAGCACCCGAGTTACTAATTAATTTGCTATAAAAGGAAGAGAGAAAACAAAGGTTGAGATCAACATCTTTTACTTCCACACTCGATATTAAAATACTGCATGTATACAATGGGCTGATGGAAGGTTTGTTGGAATAAGACTTGCTATGATGAACAAATCACAGGTAATATATATGAATATACTTGATTGATACTTGCAATTTTTGTTCATTGATTCTTACAGACACTTGACCATATATATACATACCGAAAAGACACTAACATGTTCTATGAACCATTGTGACCCTTCACCAATAACTACCATTAACTAACTTTCTAACTAACTATAACCGCTATTCGGTTATTAACTAACAAACTAACATGTTCGGCCCTTAGGCTTTGCGTTTATCACATACTATATACTAACTGATTTATCTGATTTTGTCATTAACTTCCAATATTCCCCCCAATGACAAAATCAGTACTTCCTTTATTTCTTGACGTGTCTTCACAGCAATGTAGGTTCTTCGTCGCTTTGGTAAATGAGATGTGCTTCTTGCTTCTTGTCTTTATCCTTCCATTTGGTGCATTCGTATGCAAAGTGACCAAATTCACCACATTCATAGCATCTCATTTCTTTCTTGTTTTGTTCTCAACTTGTACCTCTTCTACGTCCTCTTTGTTCTTTACTAAAGTTTCTTCCTCGACCTCTACTATGGCCTTGATTACTTGAACTTGCCATTAGAAGTTTGCTTTGATAATCTTCTTGCGGTTCATCTTGACTCTCGAGGCGTTCTTCATAAGTTATTATTCTTCCCATTGCTTCTTTAAATGACATTTCATCAACTTCCGAATATTGCTTGATGGATGCCACAATTGGTAGAAACTTCTTTGGAACTGAGTTCAACAACTTTCTTACTTGTACTTTGTCTTTAAGATTAGAACCAAGAATTTTACACTTGCCTCGTATGCTTCCCAATTTTCCCGCAAAGTCATTCACGGTTTCGTTGGTTTTCATTTTTAAGGTCTCCAATTCGCTTCTTAAAGTTTGTAGACGTGCTTTGTGAACTCGGTCTGCTCCAATATAACGTACTTTAATTGATTCCCATACTTCCTTCGCAGTCTCGTACTGTGCAACTTGCATTAGAATATCTTCCGGCAAAGTTGCGAGGATCATTGCTTTTGTTGTATACATCTTTCTTTCATCTACTTTTTCTGTATCTTCAAGCGTTTCCAAAAGTCCATAGGCCTTTAAGATTGTTTCCATCATAATTGCCCATGTGTTGTAGTTGGATTCATTCAGTTTTGGACATTGAAGTGCTATATTTCCTTGTTCTCGAACTGATGCTCTACTTGATGCATTATCATGCTTGTCACCTTCTACCATGCTTTCTTACTTGCATACTTTCTTACTTGCTTTGAAACACCGAGGTTTCTCTTACTGGTCGAAACAGTACGGTTTCTCTTACGGGGTGAAACACTACGGTTTCTCTTGCGGGGTGAAACACTACGGTTTCTCTTACGAGGTGAAACACTACGGTTTTCTCTTACTTACTTTGAAACGTTAAAGTGTCACTTACTTACTTACTTACTTTGGAAACACTAGAGTTTTCTTACTTACTTTGAAACACCAAGGTTTCGTTAAACACTAGATTCCTTAAAAACGGTAGGTTTCTTCTTACTATGTGAACCACAATGGTTTCGGTTTCTTACTTCTTACTAGTTTTGTAATTTTCTAATTCAAAATAACTTATTTTGTCTCCCTAAATTGAAAAATATCAAAACTTTATTCGTACTATCTTCCAAGTTTCTGATTAACCTTGATCGATTTAATATCAATTCTTAGTTACTAATGGATTTTTTTTTGTTTATTTGTTTTTTTAAATACTTTAAAGAAATATTAACTAACTAAAAGGAAATAAAAACAAAGTAAAAAAAATTGACTAATCTTACTTCTATCTGACCAAGAGGACCCTGCTTTCTTTCTCATATTTTTGTCGACCGTGAACATGTGGTAGAACAAACACACAGAAAAGAAAAACCTCCTTCCCTTCTTTCTCCTTTCTTTTCTGGTTTGGTTTATCAGTCCGGTCGTTGGGTAATCAAATCCGCTTCCTTCTTCGATCGATGCTTTCTCGATTTGGGTCAATCGGTGGTTTCAATAAACCGTTTGTCTTCTCTGGTCTTTTCTCTGGCCTAAGTCCGATTGACTTCGTGTGTTTCTTCCTTTTGATCGACTGGTATGATTATCAAAGAAAGGTTTTATCTCCTTCAATCGATCGGATCTTACTCCGCCTCTGTGGGGTTTTCAATCAGCGATTCTGATCACTTGTTATTCTGTTTTTGATCGTCTTATTACTTCTCCAATCGACGAAAGAACAAGTATTCCTTTTTTCTTACTTTCTTTCCTTCAGATTCGATTATGAACCCCTGGAATCGTTCTCCCCTTGATCGATTAGCCTTGGGCTCTGATGGCAATTGTTGGAATAAGACTTGCTATGATGAACAAATCACAGGTAATATATATGAATATACTTGATTGATACTTGCAATTTTCGTTCATTGATTCTTACAGACACTTGACCATATATATACATACCGAAAAGACACTAACATGTTCTATGAACCATTGTGACCCTTCACCAATAACTACCATTAACTAACTTTCTAATTAACTATAACCGCTATTCGGTTTTAACTAACAAACTAACATGTTCGGCCCTTAGGCTTTGCGTTTATTAGATACTATACTAACTGATTTATCTGGTTTTGTCGTTAACTTCCAATAAGGTTATGGCATTCTGACAAAAGGCATGAACTCATGGAGTGAAAACAACACATTCATTTTTCTGGCGGGCATCGTAAATAACCACGAGTTGTATTATAATCAACAAACAAATTAAGCCACATAAACTATCCTAACGAAACTATATCCATGTTACTCTTACACATGAAGGTGTAACCTAATTGCATTCATTTCACCATCTCACAGCTATTAACTACTCAAAGCACATAGAAGAGCGGACATACACTTACAACAACAAAACACATTGCGTAACTTGCCGACCTTTCTCTTTATTCGGATCATCCTTCTTACACTTATGAAACACATCATTTTTCTCGTTTATAAGTGTACATAATTTGTACACATTTACAATAGTGAACAACATGGCAAAATTGTATTCAATTTCACAAGTGTGTAAAAAAAGGTGTGTACTCTCCACTTTTTTTGTAGCGACACTAAGCGTTTGAGGAATAAGCTAGTTTGTTATTTATGGAATAGATGATTCCCTCGTTGATTCAAAGCGATGGTATCTTTGCAAATCAAAAGGCTGTAAATTCGAGACTCGTTATAAATAAAATGTGAGTACATATTTCGAGTCTTCGAGTATTTTAAAAATTGTTAAAAGGACAGAGTTAACCAATGTGATTAGTAAAACGTTAGGTCCTATAGAATGTATTTCGACTGGTTGAAATCAGTTCTCATGCCTATTACGAACTTCACCCGGTTTATTATCTCACGCTATACTATAGCAACCACATATATATCTAATCATATTAGTGTATGTTTTGTATTTTAACCAGATCGAAGAAAGAAACCATGTATATATACTAAGGGTGTGTTTGTTTTTTTTTTTTAAAATCTTACTAGCCCTCTTACATTTACCAGTAAGAGTCGGTCAGACGTTTTACTTGTTTGTTTTTTCATCACCAGTCAGACATGGTAATAGCTAATATGTCTAACTCGGTAAGAGGTGGCGGAAAGATCTTACTACCTCTTATTAAGACCCCTTCAACTCATTCATCTTCAAAACCCTTCAACCCATTCATCTATGATAAAAATGTTTTGTTTCAAGTTTACACTATCTTTTTTTTGAACGGCAATGAAATTATATAACTTAAGAAGGCAAAACTAGCAAGGCGCTAGAAGCCTCAACACAAATACAAAAAGTCTAGAATAAACAACAAAAAAACCTTACGACATCTAGACTCATCCCGAGAACATTAACTGCGAGGATCACAAAAGGAGTGAAAAAACTCGTGCCGATTACAGTGACCCAAGACACGAGAAAAACTCCCAACCAACGAAGGCCGAGCCACCGGTTTTCACTTCGTGGCGTTTTTGATGTGATCCCAACCATGCCTCGAGGTCCCGAAACAACACCCGAGAATAATACAAAAAACAAACTGTCATAAAGCTGAAGTAAAGCATAACTAGGAGACCACAAATACGCACGATCTCGACATGAGAGATAAAAAAACCACGCCCCACTTCCAACTCCAACAGCTTTAGCCATTATCCAACGGATTTTGTTGCCACTTGATCCACTCGTATTGATGTCTACGATCGCGACTGGAAATCCACAAGTATGCCGTCGAGATGACCGAATTAACAAACATAGTCACGCTATCTTGATCCCCGTTGTGATGAACTTTATTCCGTTCCTTCCATGTGTACCACCACCAAATAAATAATATAGCTTCAAAAACATTGTGTTGATGTTTATCCAACCGAAGGTCTTGTTGCCAATTTAGCAATTCACGCGGAGCCACATCAGGAATAGGGTGTTGAATCCATCGGCTAAGGCATCTTCTGACCTTTCTCAAAAAGTTGCAATCCCCTAAAATATGACTAACATCATCAATACCATTTCTACAAAGATCACACCGGACCGTAGAAACGTCAATCCCCTTGCTGAAAAGGTTCGTATTTGTTGGAAGAACATTGCGGAAGAGCCGCCAAACAAACAGATTAACCTTATTAGGGACACGTTTATTCCAATAAGGTCGTTGAGATTCCGATGGTAAGGATTTCTGATCAATGAAAGTCCGAATAGAAGAAACATGGAAAGAATTTTTACCGTCAAAAGTCCACGCCCAAAAGTCCCCCTATTCTCGAATTCAGTAGGCAAGACACCAATGAAATTATCGAATTGTTCCTGTTCTATCCCTGGGCGAATTTCTCGTCGCCAACTCCATATCCAACCAGAGTCAAGAAATCTATCTGCCACTTTTGCAACTTTAATAGTTTCAAGAGCAAAAAGTCTTGGAAATCTGGAAGCTAGTGGCATATCACCAATCCAAATGTCGTTCCAGAAGCTAGTAGATTGACCGTTTCCGACCCGTTTACTAATGACATCGACCGGTAGCTTGAATATGGAATGGACATACATGTTTGCAGTCACGATGTTATTCCACGCCCCTTTAGAATTAGCAGACATGTTGAAGAAGCAATCCGGCCCATGAATATCAGAAACCACACGCACCCACAAGCTATCCTTATTATTGATACCCCTCCATCTCCATTTATACAATAAAGACAGATTCATCGCTTCCAAACTGCCCACTCCAAGACCCCCTTCTTTCTTGCTAGCTAAAACCGAACTCCATTTGACCCAATGCAGTTTCTTTTTATTCACCGACCCACCCCAAAAAAACGCGGCTCTCAGAGATTCCAAATCTTTAGAAACAGATTTCGGCATCCGATAAATGGACAAAAAATAATTACCTAAAGACCCAAGCACCGACTTGATTAAAGTCATCCGCCCACCAATTGATAATAGGTTAGCTTTCCACCCGTTTAAACGTTTCTTGAACTTGTTCATTATAGGGTCCCACATAGAAATTCTTTTAGAGCTGCCTCCTATAGGGATTCCGAGATAATTGAACGGGAGTTTTTCAGGCTTGCATCCAAATAAGTTAGACATCAGATCAACTTCAGCACTCTCCACCCCAACCCCAATAATAGAAGACTTATCAAAGTTAATTTTGAGACCCGAGATACCATAGAAAAATTTTAACGCCGCAGACATGTTTCTCATGTTGTCATCTGACCACTCCCCAACCACAATAACATCATCCGCGTAGAATAAGTGAGAAATCATAACCTGGTTAATCTTTGCAGCCGAGAAAAGACCATTCTTAACAAGGTTATCTATGGCAATGTGCAACTCATCCATCGCAATAATAAAAAGAAAAGGAGCCATGGGGTCGCCTTGACGCAGCCCACGCATAACAGGGAACTCCTCGGTAGGACTCCCATTAACCAACACCGAGGATCTGGCAGACTTTAAACAGGCTTTAATCCACGAAATCCATTTAGCCCCAAAACCTTTGATTTCAAGCATTTTAAACAGAAAATCCCAGGATAACGAGTCATAAGCTTTGGCAAAGTCAATTTTGAAAAGCATCAGTTTCTTCTTTTTTCTCTTAAACCAATCAATTACTTCGTTAAGAAGTAAAGGCCCGTCTAGAATCTGTCTACCCTTAATAAAAGCCGTTTGCTCTTGACTAACGCAAAGATCAACAACCTTGGCAAGACGATTTGCCAAAAGCTTAGCAATGGTTTTATACTGAATGCCAATAAGACTAATAGGCCTGAATTCCGAAATGGTTGTTGGATTACTAACCTTGGGAATCAAAGTGATGAAAGAGGAGTTACAACCTGGCGGTATTGAAGCATGGGTGTAGAAATTCTCCACCATACTGAGAGTATCTTCTTTCAAAATATTCCAATATTTCTTGACAAAAGCAAAAGAAAAACCGTCGGGACCTGGCGCTTTGTCACCCCCACAACTCCAAATAGCTTCCTTAATCTCTTCAGCGGTGAAAGCCGATTCGATCTCCGTAGACACATTGAGAGGAATTGGCGCACATAAGGAGCCCTCGATCGAAAACTTTGCACCCTTAAACTCTTGAAATTTTCCAGCAAAATAATCACGAAAGCAGGCTTTGATTTCCTTTGGACCATCATGCCACACCCCATTGTGTTTAATCCCATTGAGCGAGTTTGCACGCCTCTTAGCGTTGATAACGGCGTGAAAAAATTTAGAGTTCTCGTCGCCCTCTACGGCCCACTTGATTTTAGCTTTTTGTTTCAAATCTTTGTTTATCCCGTGGTTTAAAATCTGCAGCTCATGTAACAAATCCTTGCATCTTCCGACCAGAACCGAATCACCACCCTTATTAGCAATCTCGAGGTCAACCATAGCAATCTCACGACTGATACTATCACTGTTCCGGGTGTTTTTCTTATGGTTATTCCACCTTTCAACTCACCTTTAAGACTCTTTAGCTTGTCTTTGAAAGAAAGAAATGGGTTATTACACCCTACCTTTGCAACACAGTTCCAATTGGTAGTAACCAGGTCATCGACCCCCTCCATAGCCATCCAAGAATTATAAAATTTAAACGGGGAGGGGCCAAAATCACACTTCTTACGTGTAAGGAGCAAAGGTCTATGATCCGATATACAATCATCCAAAGCATCCAGAACAACATCAGGGATCGAAGACAAAAACGAGTTGTTAACTAGAAACCGATCGATACGAGAAGCTTTTAACCCATCATAAGAAATTCTCGAAAATTTATGTCTTCCCATAGCCAAGTCGACCAGCCCACCTCTGTCAATGAAATCATTAAAATTACTGGCATTAATAGCCGAAAAGCCCGTGCCCATTCGTTCACTCATGCATCTAGTAGCGTTAAAATCACCACAGATAAGATATCTTCCCGCATTGCTCGCCATAAAATCCAAGATCTTCGACCACAAAAGGACTTTTTGGTTTTCAATCTGCGGCGCATATACGTTGATCATGAAACACTCTATTTTGGTAGCCATCCACAATCCTTTCACCACCACGAAGTGATCAAAACTAAATTTATCCAGAACCACAAACGACTCCGGGTCCCATATAGATAAAATACCCCCCGAGCGACCATTGGCAAGGGTTTCAGCATATTCGAATTTTTGATTACCCCACAGAGATCTAACCCGAAACAAATCAGACTGCGATAATTTAGATTCCTGAATACAAAGAAAATTAACTCGATACTTGGCAAGGATACGATTGAGAGTATTTCTTTTTACCTCGCCCCCCGATCCGCACATATTGATGGACAGAATATTCATTTAAAACCTTTATCGACTCTCATCCTGTTGTCAATTTGCGCAAAAGTTCTTGGATCCTCATTAACTTCGAACCCCATAGACTTACCCACCTCCATCATCCCCGAAATATTACCCCCTGACATGCTCGAACTTAAGGAAGAACACCGAGACACCGCTGCCTTACCTTGAGAATAACCAGCTAAGCTCCCAATTGTCGCACTAAGTTCTTTGTTGAGATACATCCCTTTAACAAACCCCGGAGCACCAGAAGAATTGCTAGCCGACGAAATTTCCGCTTGAATTTTGGAGGGGCAAGACTTAGGAGACTTGCGCATTTCCTGTCTAATAATACGATCCAACGAAAAAATATCATTCGGGTCCTTATCCATCTCGCTCCCTGAACCCGCATTTGGTTGCGCACTAGTCAGATTGTTCGGAGTAACCTCCGGGTTTTCACCCGTAGGGATTTTATCCTCCAAAACAATTTCGTTGCCATTATTCAAAGTTGCTTCGTTTTGAACTCCAAGATGCGTATTTTCCTTGAAAGATTCCCCCTCATTGCTTTCATTCACGTCTGCCTTCGGATTCACATTACTCACTTCAGTATCTTCTCTGTAAGTATCACTAACCTGCTGACCACTAGTATCACTTATAACTTTTGCTTCCCCACAATCCGAAGTATCCTTGCATAGATTAGAATCAAAAGAGGCACTGAATTGAGTTTCGTGTGCTTCCGAGTCAACATCCGTCTCATTGTCATAATCAGTGTCTCCCAAGTTGTCATCCCCCGACTCAGAATTATGTTCGTTACAAGAAAGCGGGCTGATTGACGGTTCCCAATTTGCAAATTCTTTACACCACACCACAAATGGTCTATCATCTAATGAGACAGTGAACTCCTCAAAGATGAAACCCTTCGCACGAGACAGAATGCAAACCTTTGCCACTGAATATCCCGATTCCCATTGACGATAAAAAAATACGCTTTTCCCCCAATGCTCAAGAATATCCGTAATTGCATTTTCATGCCACGCACCACGTGGTAATCCATGCAATTCTACCCATACCATGCGTTCATCAGAAACAAACGACGAACATGGATTTTTACATGCAACAAAGTTTTTCTTATACGACTCATTTGCCAAGAACGCCTTCATTGACTCATTAGATTCAAACGATACTAACAACCATCTTCCACCAACGTAACTAATATTTGGCACACTAAAACCTTCTGAACTAAACCAGCAGCTAGCAACAGTAATGAATTTGGGAAGTGCCACCTTCAACAAAAGCGAATGTTTATCACAAAGTGGATCAGAAAGTGAACTAACCTTAACAACTCTACGTGGAATTGGGGCGAGTATCTCCTCCTTTGCGTTAGTAACAGCAGCAGCATATGATTTTTGAGGAGCATTGTTAGTAGGGGCCGACGGTGCACTGTTTTTCTTTATGTTTGGTTGTGACCCGACGCCATTGTTCCTTTCTCCTGACCTCCTACTATTGAAAGCACGGTTAAACCTTACTACGTCAGCAAAAACCTTATACTTCGCAAACCATATCAAATTCAGATTTGAAAGGAGCTCCGCCGCATTTGAAACTTTGATAAACCTCACGAATCCAAATCGTTTCCCTACCTTTGACAGCCTATTAGGAATAAAAACATCAACCACAGAGCCCCATGACGAGCATCTATTCCATAAATCCTTACTGGTGACCGATGATGGAAAATTTGTTAAATAGAACGACATAGACATTCGTTCCAAGATGTTGACGTGATGGCTCCCGTTAGAACGATCACCAGTGTTACGTTTACGATTCTTAACCTGCTTCCATTCTCCATTTTGATCATCTCCAGCTGCCGCCTTCGATTTTTGAGTATCACCTTTTTTTTCCATCTCCAGCTCAAAAAGTAATTGAAAAAAGCTAAAAATGAAACCGAAATCCTATAAAATCAGATAGCTTGGAACGTTTCAGAGCAGGGTTGAACCTTTATCAACGCAATAGTTTAATATCACCTTCATATTTGCAATAGTTTAATATATACTTAAAAGGGGAAAATTAAAAATCATTCAGACAATTATAAAAAAACAAACAACACTTTTTCATTCAGATTCAGACATTATAGCTATCTCTTACTATCAAGATGTAGTAGTCAGATTCAGATGCTAAACATCTTAATTAAACAAAAACACCCTAAGTAGTTTGCAACAGAAAACAACTGATCGATTACACCACATAAACAAACTAAAAGCGACAACTTTTCATATCACCTTTTGATTGAATAAAGATTTCTGTTGATGTGAATATAAGCTGCTTCTATGCAATCGAACATCTGATTGGCATCCATCCTCTTTCAATCCAACAATGTTAACTTCATGTGAAACACCAAGTTTTAGACTGTAAAAAAACAACTGTTTTCTTCCATGGCATGTCATTATAATGTCCCGCTCTTCGTTCCAAGAACCTATAACCTTTATGTAGTCACTAGGAAGAGGCGGTTTTTGATCAAACCGACAATGTAACACCCATTCATTTTTGTTCAATACCCAAATCTCGACACTATGCCCAACATTATTATACACAAGACCAACATCACCATCCAGCTCAACTAAGTCCTCGTAAATCCAATCGCCTTGTGCTTGATATTTTGGAGCGTCAATCAACCCAAACTCTTCCTTCGTCACGTCAAACCATACTACTTTTCTTTGTTCATTTGGTTGCCTATACTCAAGATGACTGACCAACCAATGCAAACATCCATTTGCAAATATACCCTCACCGGTTATTGGATAAGAAGGGGTTTGGGGTATTTCTCGCCATGAGTCCGTCCCTAAGTCATGCACCATGGTGCATAGACTCTCCCTAACCATATCAAAGTTTGGTGGCCATATTTGCTCTTTAAGAACAACACACACCATCTTGTAAGTGTTAGTACATATATCAAACCCCAGCCCGCAAGATTCATGTTTGTTAAACGGTGGCATACACGACCAAATATTGATGGGCGGCAACTTGTAGCATTCTTTTCTTAAAGGGTGTAATATAAGCAAAGTAGTGAGACCCGTATATGTGTGGTCTATTGCTGTATAAAGCAGCCCATGACACGAGCCTTGAACTATGTCGTCTAAACAAAACCTTAATGATGAACCCTTCTGGAACTCCATAATCGGATTCTTGCTTATTTCTATGGAAGTTGTGTCTCCTTTTGAGTCGATAATACATGGAAACTCGAGTGTGCATGGTAGGTTGCTAAGATCAGCTCGAAATTGTTTGAACATGATGAGCATGAAATAATCTTCAGCAGCTCGTTTGGCGTGAATGTTTGCAAGGTAAGAATCATTGATTAATTCGTACCATAACTTGTTTACACACTCGAAACGAGCCAAAGATTTCACCGGCATTCTTGAGAAAATATCTTGGATGGTTTCGAGAGGCAAACCAGCCATGTTAACTATATTTGAAGGTTAAGGTCGATGGTTGAATATTGAAGGTGGAAGATATGATTTAGGGTTTTGCTTGATTGTTAAGTGCAACCTACATGATGTATATTTATAGTTAGATGAAACTACTGATTCAAAGTATTAGGATTATCTAAATAAGGAAAGTTGATTATTCAGGAGATTCGCTAATAATCTACAGAAAATAAGTTATCTAAATAAGGAAAGTTGATTATTCAGGAGATTATGTTTTCGCACGCCAACATAGGTTTTCATACTTTCCTCGTACTTTTATGTTCAGACTATAGTCTCTTTGTATAGAATTTTTGTAGTTAGAATAATAATGTGACGAACATATTTTTAACACTACCATTATATACATTTATGAACCCAATTTAACTATAGAATTTAGTCTTTTTGTGATATAAGCTGGTAAATAGGTAAGTTATGATGTTATAACAATAAGGTGATAATTATTTAGAAATGTATTTAACTTGATATTTTTTCTTTTATTGTGTACTAAACTTTTAATTTTCTTATTGTATGTATCAAACTCTCTAATCTTTTTTATTGTATGTATAATTCTTTTAATATATCTTGTTGTATGTATCATTAGTGTTAAGTGTTGTATTTGTTAAAGGTTAACTACATTTTTGGTCTTTGTGATTTGTCAGATATAACACTTTTAGTCCATTTGTTTGGTCCCCAATACTTAACCTTGTTTAGTCCAAAATACATAACCACGAACCACCACCACCACCACCACCCACCACCGCCATCCACCACCACCACTTACCATCACCACAATCACCACCACCATGCACCACCCACTGCCACCACCCACTACCGCTTAGGCCTGGGTGGCGGTGATGAGTGGTGGTGGTAGGTGGTTGTGGCGGCGTGTGTGGCGGTCACGAGTGGTGGTAGTGGTGGGTGGCAGTGGTGGGTGGCAGTGGGTGGCGGTGGTGGCAGCGGGTGGCGGTGCGTGGTGGTTATTGGTAGTACCGGTGGTAGGTGGTGGTGGCAATGGGTGCTGGTGGTGCGTGGTGGTGGTAGGTGGTGATGGGTGGCGGTGATGAGTGGTGGTAGGTGGTGGTGGTGGCGTGGGTGGCGGTGATGAGTGGTGGTAGTGGTGGGTGGCAGCGGCTGGCGGTGGTGGCAGTGAGTGGCGGTGATGCGTGGTGGTGGTGATTGGTAGTGGTGGTGGTAGGTGGTAGTGGTGGCTATGGTGGCGGTGGTGCGGGGTGGTGGTAGGTGGTGATGGGTGGCGGTGGTGGTGGTGAGTGGTGGTGGTGAGTGGTGGTGGTGGTGGGTGGTAGGTGGTAGTGGTGGGTGGTGGGTGGTGGGTTTTGGTGGCAGTGGTTGGTGCATGGTGGTTGTGATTAGTGGCTGTGGTGGTAAATAGTGGTGGTGGTAAGTGGTGGTGGTGGTAAGTAGTGGTGGATGGCGGTGGTGGGTGGTGGTGGCGGTGATGGGTGGTGGTGGTGGTGGTGGGTGATGGTTATGTATTTTGGACTAACTAAGGTTAATTGAGGACCAAACAAATAGATTAAAAGTGTTACACCCGGCAAATCACAAAGACAAAAAATGTAGTTAACTCTTAACAAATATAACACTTAACATTAATGATACATTCAATAAAAATTATTAAAAGAATGATACATACAATAAGAAAGATTAGAGAGTTTGATACGAAAATTAAAGTTATATACACAACAAAAAAAAGTATCAAGTTAAATACAATTTTTAGACAATACAATAATGTATTTTAGCAAGATGGTTGTGTCTTTGTTCATTTGTTCTATGAATTAAACACCCCAAGTTCTTTTATACATTGACATGCTTTGTTGTGTTTTTGTTTTTGTTTTTTTGTTTTTGTTTTTGCAGTACCAATAATGTTTAATCTATGAAGCTTATATAAAATTGCAAGAAATTAATAAAGTGAATAAAACACAAACAACCAAAACCAAAACCAAAACGAAAATATATTTGTGTAGAATGAATATAAATAAATAAATTAAAAAAAAATATATAATATTTTATACCAATGATCCGTATTTTTACATATTTTTAATTGAATGTTTAAAAATGTTTTTTCCTTTTTTTTTGTTTTTTTTTTGTTTTGTTTTTTTTTTTTTTTTTTTGTTTTTCTTTTCAATAAATGAAAGATATTACTCCAAAACAAAAAATATAGAAACAAATAAGTATACATATAGCATACATAATAAAAGTAGCTAAAAAAGTAAAAACATTCCTATTACAATTCTTTCTGTATATTCACCTTTATTATCATGAACTTGGACTTTTGCCATCAAGTCTTAAAAAAAACACACTTCCATTTATTGAAAAAAAAAAAAAAAAAAAAAAGCTATCGCACAATATAAATAAGCATACCCTATCCAGGCACCCCATTATTCACTAGCCAGGCACCCCATGGACTGTGGGCCCCTCGTCCGTACGGCGGCGCTGTACTTTTTTTTTTTTTTTTTTTTTTTAATTGTGTAGTGTTTAGGGTATATGTATAGTGTATTTATTTGTGTAATGTTTTTATATGTATAGTGTATTTAATTGTGTAGTGTTTTTATATGTAGAGTATTTATTTTACGTTGTGTTTTTTTAATTGTGTATTTGTTTCCATTTAATTAAAAAATAACAATAAAACATTAGACATTAAAACATTAAACAAGTACAACAACAAATGTTATATTACAACGAAATCTACTCCACATGAAGATTATTAATGTCATCTATAAGCTCATAGAGTATTCCACTCGACTGACATGCGTGATCAACTGGATTTCTTGCCAATTTCAGTGATGCCTCCAACGTCTTTATTCTTGCCTTCAACAAATTGTTTTGAGCCAATAGCATGTTGATCGTGTTATCTTTAGTTTCGCAGTTTGAGCACTGCGTTGAAGAAGAGGCTTGACCAAAGTACTTTTGTTGAAATACTTCCTTCCACATAAAATATCGACACCCATAGTCTTCAGTCCCTAGTTGTTACATGATGAAACAATTATAAGAAATGTATTCTTAACAAACAAGTTATTGATATATTTACGTAAATAAGCAAACATTTAATTATTTACATTTGATAAAGGACATGCATAATACTTCAGACCACAAGTTTTGGGCTTTTGGGATGTTCTTTCAATTATAAATCCACGTCGACAACGACATAAGAAAGGATTTTCTTATTGCATCTGGCCAAAAGAATTTATATAATTATTCACAACATAAATCAGTAATATCATGGTTCACAAAATTAGAAACTTCGAATACATAAATAACCAATCTTGTTATAGATTAATAGTTGATACATGGTTCACAAAATCACAATATAACTAGAAACTAAGATCAATCACGCCCGAGGCGTAGTCGCTCCAATGATGCTGCCATCTGTCCCACACGAAACTCTAATTCTGAAATGCGTCTTCTCAATCCGGCAATCTCTCGCTCGTACTCGTCAACGCGAGACGGCTGTAACAAAAGATGAGGAAGAACCGGAGGACGGTGTATAAAATTCTCCTCATCTGCAGCTGGAGATATAGCTGGAGAGGGAGGCACATAAGATGGAGAAGAAGGCACATAATCTGGACTCTCAACACGAGCGGGTGTGTTGTTGACACAATGAATGTCCCTCCACTGAATGTCATCCGATTCCTGTAACAAAAGATGAGGAAGAACCGGAGCAGGAGCAGAAATCTGTAACAAAAGATGACGAGTCGTTTACTATAAATCAGTAATCGTTTACTATAAATTAGTAATCCGTAATCGTCTATACATGTTTTGTCGTTTTCAATATAAATCAGTAATCGTCTATACATGTTTTGTCGTTTACAATATAAATTAGTAATCGTCTATACATGTTTTGTCATTTACAATACAAATCAGTAATCGTTTTCTACGTCCTTCTAAACATGCTCTGTCGTTTAGTAAACATATGTGCCCATCCCGCGGCCAAGTCATTTCTGAACCATCTCCATTGTGGGTGAGTGAGCGGGAGTGGTGAGTTTTCATCCAGAACCACGTGAACGTATTGAGCAGCTTGGTCTTCCCCCACACAAAGAATCACAATGGGGGACAATAGTTGTGCTGTATCTGGACCATCTCTCAGCGGAAGACACGTAACATATTGTGAATTGGATATGCATACAATGGGACGGTTAAGAGCTGTAGCAATAGCTACGCCCGTGTCTGGCATAATCATCCAGTAACCGTAGGGTGCTGGACCTAATTCAAACCAATTCAGCGAGTTGAACATAGTTGTAAACCATACCGTCCCCCACATTTGCATGTAAACTTCCCGGTTATTCTCTACCTCTTCCCTGACAATAGTTCGAAGTTTGGGCCATATTTGTTCGGGATGACCAAGACCTATGGCAAGAGCTCTCCATCACCTTCTACGTTAACAATCCATAGGATCCACCGTCAGAAAAGAGGTGGAATTCGAGCCATAAAATATTCGCTACTGTCATTTGGAATGTACAAGTCATGTCTTAAATCGCCCTCGCTAGGTTCTTCATTCAAGTCTGGGACGTTAGAAGGCTCTCCCACGTATGAACTATGTCTCGCAGTTTCTTCATTTAAGTCTCGGACTTTTTTAGGTTTTGTATAGCTTCTGCGGTGCCCTGTGGGGGGTTCTTTGTTCAAATCTGGATATTTTGTTTAGCCTTGGATTTTTTGTCCTTTGCACTCGGACGTCCACGAGTACTTTATTTAATAGCAGGTTGTTGGGTTGACACAGATTCAGGAGCGTATATACCTCTGAGCATGTTTAACATATTTTTCTTGACAAATGACGATGCTTTGGTAAAAACATTTTGGAATTTTTCTACATCATCTTGACAAGAAAAATATTGAGGCTCTTCAGGCCCTTGAGGCTCTTGAAGCTCTTCTGGCGTATGAGTATGTCGGACTATAGGCCAGGGAACACTTAGTGTTCTCCAAAAATTATCAACAACATTAAGCGGAATAGGCGATCCTGTATTTGAAAAAAGTGACTAGTTAAAATTATCGGTATTAACGGGGAGAATAACTTGATAGGCATAAATTTAAAATACATACCATGAATTTGAAGGTAATACAGTTCGTGATAGCATGGTAATTACCATAAACTAACCGCAACTGATGACCACATTCATGTGGGTCCACATCCCGTTGACTTTCTGCGAGTATGAGTAGTAAAGCATCTCTTGAAACATTATACCGAAATTCGTTAAATAGTGTGCCCTTACACGAATACAGTTTCTTGATTTTGCTTGTATTCAAAGAGTCTCGTATCGCAGTTTCTTGCGCAGCTATAATCTTGTCGACCGAACACAACAACGTGTCTAAGCTGGACTGTGTGGAGCCCAAGTATACCTTCAACAACGCGTGTTGACCCTCAACTCTACATGTTGTTGTCTGGCCGAAGCTGCGATATTGATCGGTAATGTACGACACAAACATGCGGTCGTAATGTTGCAACCAGTTATTAAAATACCCTAAAACTTCTGAGAAAACAAATAATTAATAAAGTGAGAAAACAATTCGAGTAGTTATTTATTAAATAATAATAAAAAATGTATTAATGGGTAAGTACCCTGTTTTTGGACCAATAAATCCTGTAGGTGATGATAATAGTGCGTGAACACAACTTCGGTCGGAGCTTTAACCATCAAATCCCATGTCCATCTAACGGACTCATACTCCTCTTCCGAAGCGAATTTGTGTCTGCAATGCTTGAGCACATTTTGATTGATATGCCATCGACAGAGTAATCTGTTAGCGTTTGGGAATTCTGCTCTGCATGCCCCAAGCAACGCTAAATCTCTGTCGGTGACGATAACCCGCGGGTAATATTGTTCTTCTATCACCAACTTAACACATTCCAACACCCATTTGAAATTTGGCTCTTTTTCACAGTTCAAAAAACTAAACGCCATTGAGAATGTTTTGTTTGTTGAAGTAACTCCAACAATTGTAAAGAATGGCAGTTTAAACAACGTGGTGTTGTATGTGGAGTCCATCAGCATGATTTCTGGGAATGTTGTCCACAGGGCATATGACGTCGGGTGAACAAAAAATATTTCCTCCAGCTCATTAGTGTGGTCATTTACCCTGGGGTAGTATGTATAACCTTTACGCCTCAAATGTACTAAAAGGAGTTGTATCGGAGTCAAATCACCACGAATGGCGCCGTGTATCTTGTTTTGTGCATTATATACCTTTTTAATGCTAGACACGTTATTCGGATCGCTCTCTTTTAGTGAAGAAAGTATAATTCGTGGTGCTACTTGATGTTTTGTCAACTGCTCCACCAAAATTAACTCACTTTCTTTTAATCGCATGGCCTGTGAAAAACCATGGAACGAGTCTACAAAATCATGATTATGCCTCAGACACTTGACCCTCAAGATCCAACCACTAGTTTTAGTGGTACCAGTTCGACCTTTTATAAATTTCACCATTAATCTGAATGGGCAATTAATTTTAGCGGTACCAGTCTGCCGTTGAAGTTCATCTTCTAAACCTTCACGTGCAGACGTCCCATTTCTAGAACACATAAATTTGATAGAGTACTTATAGCCCCTATCTGTTTTAGTTCTTCCTTTAACAATAAGAAAACCGTTCGATTGAGCAGTAGATTACACCCAATCAGTTAAAGCAACTTCATCACGGAACACCTAAAAAAAAAACACAACAACTTTTATAACTTTCATTTTTAACATATAATTTATAACTTTTTTTTACATTTTTTTAACAACTTTTATAAAACTTTTGTAAAACTTAAAAAATACAACTTTTAATACAACTTTTGTTCAACTTTTAATACAACTTTTAAAAAACTTGTTATAAAACTTTTAAAAAAAAATACTACTTTTAAAAAACTTATAATACAACTTTTTTTTTAATACAAATTTTAATACAACTTTTATTTTAATACTAACTTTCATAATACAACTTATATTATAAAACTTTTATAATATAACTTTTAATATAAAACTTTTATAATATAACTTTTAATATAAAACTTTTATAATACATTTTATATAAAACTTTTATTTATAATACATTTTATATAAAACTTTTAATATAAAACTTTTATTATAAAACTTTTAATATAAAACTTTTATTATAAATGTAATACAACTTTTAAATGTAATACAACTTATATTTATAAAACTTTTATTTAAAAAACTATTATTTATAAAACTTTTATTTAAAAAACTTTTATTTATAAAACTTTTATTTAAAAATCTTTTAGTATTAAAGGGTGTGTTACGTGTGTGGTGTTAAAGTGTGTTACGCGTTCGGTTTTTGTGGTGTTACCGTGTACGCGTTTTCTGTCTCTCTGAGTTGATAACTCTGTCTCTCATCTCACTTCTGGCAAAAGTTATCTCACTCTCTCTCACCTGTTTCTCTCTCTCTCTAAAGATAGATCTAAACATTTTAGATCTAAAAACTTGAGATCTAACAAGCATAAAACTTGTTAGATCGTTGGATGCATATAAAAATTTTAGAGAGATGTGGTGATGTTGTGGTCGTATCTGTTGTGGTGGTATCTGTTTTGGTGGTATCTGTTTCGTTGTTTAAGTTTTTAGATCTTGAAAAAAATTTGAGGTTGGTTTAAAAACATGTTTGGTTTTCGTTGATTATCTAAAAACATTTTAGATCTAAAAACATTTTAGATCTAAAAACTTGAGATCTAACAAGTATAAAACTTGTTAGATCGTTGTGTTAATACAAATAAGCCGTAAAAACGTTTATTTATATTTTACGACCTTCTAATGTTTTGTCGATAACAAACGTAAAATCATTTTAACGAAACAAATAAAATACGTAAATGGTTTCAACTAATAGTTTCTAACACATTCACATTTTCACATAAAACACTAAAACAAGAATAAGTGATTTTATGATTTAGTAATACATATGTACAACAACTAGTGTTTACATATTTGGGTAAAATATACACATAACTAGTATGTAGTATATTGGGTAATATAAATGGGTAGAAACTTAAGTATCACAACCCATTGGGCAAATACATTGAATGTAGTTGGGTACAACCCAAAGCCCATAACCCATGGAGCTTGACCCATAACCCATTGCATGACATCATGCTTATATCATACATGAATAA
Source organism: Chrysanthemum seticuspe (assembly GCA_019973895.1). Taxonomy (NCBI): domain Eukaryota; kingdom Viridiplantae; phylum Streptophyta; class Magnoliopsida; order Asterales; family Asteraceae; genus Chrysanthemum; species Chrysanthemum seticuspe. The sequence continues at coordinate 44,075,015 of BPTQ01000008.1, forward strand.
TATCCATAACTCATGGATCAAACCATACCCAAGTGACCAAGTGCATTGCACTCAAAGATACATTGTATCTAGCTAAATATCCATGGTTCAACCCATGACCAATGACCCATAACCAAAATACCCATGGGTAAAAGGGAGCGTCCCACAGATCCCTAGCTTAACGCTAGACGGATCCCTTGTGGAAGGGATCCGTGGGATCCGGGGAACAGTAGAGTTTTTCCTCTATAAATAGTGAGCCATTTTTTCATTGTTTCTCACCCCTTTTCTAACACACTTTCTCCCTGAGTTGAAAACTCACTAACCTCAGATCCAAGAGATCTATGTTTGTAGTTTTGTTTTTGTGTGATCTTCTAGGTTTCTCTTAAAGGCAAGATCACCACCTTTGAAGTCGAGCAAGCTCAAGTCCATGAGTTGCCATGCTTCCTCATCATCAAGGCTACTGAAGTCTTCTTGTTGATGATTCCTTTCTTTCTTCTAAGAAGTGTAGTGTGGAAGACATTAGTGAAAGATGTCTCAAGTGTCAAGACGAAGATATTAGTGAAGGGTATCTATTGTCTATAGCATAAGCACTTGTGGTAGGTGCTTAGAAGTCAAGACAAGAAGCATTAGTGAAAGGTGCTTAGAAGTCAAGACTAGAAGCATTAGTGAAAGGTGCTTAAGAAGTGAAGACACAAGACATTAGTGAAACGTGTCTTGTAGATCTAGTCAAAGGCATTAGTGAAAGGTGCCTTAGATGTACATTCGATATGGTGTGTTTCGATGTACAAGATAGACTAGTATTAGATCCAAGGATATTGATATCCTTGATGATGTTGTAAAGGAGTAGATCTCCTTTGGGATTAGTCGTTGGTGTAGTGTGGTAGTAGTTCCTCCATTGCAATGGAACTAGGTGCTTAGGCTAGTACCTAATAAAGGGTAGGTGACATTGTGTAGGTGTAGTTCACCTTGGAGTGAAAGAACTAGGTACTTAGCCTAGTACCTTATAAAGGGTAGGCGACGTTGTGTAGGTGTGGTTCACCTTGGTGTGAAAGAACCCGGTGGTTAGCCTAGTACCGGAAAAAGAGTAGGCAACGTTGTGAAGGCTTCTCCACCATAAGGAGATTGGTGTAGTGTTTACGAACTCTCGAGTAGGTGACTCGGGGAGTGGAGTAGGGCAAGAAAGGTGTCCTTGTAGCCGAACCACTATAAATACTCGCGTTGTGGTTTTGTGCTTCTTACTCTTATCTTTTCATTACATATCTTTATATGCTTGTTTTCCAACATCCAACACACACAACCAAATAGATTGACATAAGTCGATCTAAATAGTTTAAAAGGAAGTTTTAATTGGTAAAACTATTCAACCCCCATTCTAATTTTCCACAATTGGCATCAGAGCTTCGTTACCAAGTTTCTTGAAGTATATTGTGTTGGATCGATATACTTTAATCAAACTAAACTAGCTTGTTAAGGTTTAATAACCTCGGATAAATCCTAAGTTATTAACAAAGAAACACTGAGCAATCTTTATTAAGTACGCGGAATTTACTTAACAAAGCTAAAAAGAAACTTTATTAATAAAACTCTAAATCTGCTTATTATGCAGATACTCTAATACAACTCTAAGATATTCGAACTTTTCTCTAAACTCTTAATTCGTAAACTCCAAAACTCTTTTTCTGAAATCGTACCTCTAATGCCAATCTAGGAGTCCTTTTATAGGCTCAAGGATATCCTAGTCGGTTTACAATTGATAACCTTGTACGACAAGTAATCTAAACATGGAATACAATACTTTCCATAAACAAATATAACAGATCTTCTGTCCTAGCAGTACTTTGACTTCACCTTGCAGTACTTTGACTTTATCTTTAGCAGTACGTTGACTATTTGACTTCGTCCAGTACTTTGCAGCTTACAGTACTTTCATATCTTCAGTACTTTGATATCTTCAGCACTTTCATATCCCAACAATCCTCCCCTAACTTGAATTCTACTTGCTTGACTTCAAGTTCCTTTGTGAATATATCTTTAACAGCTTCATCTTTTAAAATGGATTGTTCTTTAGTCTTTAGATTATATCTCTGTAGAATCTTGTGCTCTTGTCAAAGTATCTCTTAGAATTGTTTTCATCACAGCAGCATTCAGCAATCTCCATCTTTTCAGCAACACAGCAACATATGACAATGTGTACAATAATTTAAGTTTAAGTTGCATACTATTCTCATCACATCTAAGTGAATCATTGAAAATTCAATGGATTTAGAACTCTTTACCAAAGCCATTATCTTTGGAGTAGCCAAATGTTTTGGTGTGTAAGACCATGGTACATTGATAACCATATGATTTTTAGCAAACCACCAGCTATCAACAGATTTGTTTTGTCTTTACCAAAAGCTGTACCCTTCTGGACTAGTTAGTTCTTTTATCTAATGGTGAACTAATTACCAATAATGGTTTTTCCACTGCCTTTACCACAAGCCATTTCTTGTGGGCTAGCCAACTCTTCACATTACTGATATGGTGAGTTGATAACCATCCAACTTATTAGCAAGTTGTCAACTAAAAACGGATTTGATATATCTTTACCAGAGCCGTTTGCTCATGGATTAGTCAATCCTTTTGTAACCATGGTGGATTGATAACCTATTGATGTTATCATCACAAAAACCATTTATTCAACCTTTATATCAGAAAATATTTATTATTTAGCAAAAGGTTTCTTCTAAAATTCATTTAACTGGTTTAATACAGCAAACAGTACTTTGATGAAAGTACTGTCTGACTAGCAGTACTTTGAATAAAAGCACTGTTATATCAAAAAGTAATTATTCAAAAATTCATACCAGTTAAAGATCATTCTCAGCAATGGTAGTCCAGTCTATAAGCAAATTTATAACCATGCAAGCAATTTCATCAGCCTCTTCTACTTCCAATCCATGCTCTAGCATTCTTCTCATGAGCTCAACAGTAAGAGGATATCTTCTTTCTGCAAACATGTGAATTATTGTTCCATTTTCTAGCTCCAAAACATGAACTCCAGATTCTCCAAAGAATCTCCAGCAAACTATCTCCCAGTTTTCTTGATCCTTCCAAATATCATCAGTACTCTTTTCATCAGTTTCCCACATAGTTATGAGATCCCCATGTAAAACCAATCCAATCCCTTCTAACGGATTATCTTCAAAATAAGTCTTCACAGCATGATATAAGTAGAATAGATCTACTCTGTCTATAATATGCAGCAAATCCCATAGCCTTTTAAAAACTCTGAAACTTTTATCTTCTTTGTGAAAAACCATGTAATCTCCATTCTTAGATTTCTCAACTTTGAAAGCACTGATCTTTGATCTGTTCATCTTCATGTCATTATCTTCATCAGTATAATCAAAATCTACCACTCTGAGATAATTCTTCAATTCATCACTAGTCTCATATCTTAATTCAACCTTCTCTTTCTTTGAAAACTGAACATCTGTAGCTTCAGTTTTTCTTTTCCTCTTTAAGCTTTTCTTCCTTTCAGCTTCAGTCCAAAAAGCTTCATCTCTAAAATCTTTAATGCCTGCAACATCTTTCTTATAAGCTTCTCTCTCAGCATCATATAATCTCTTCATATCCACATAATTTAGCTTCTGTAATCCTTTAAATCCTCTACTTTTGAGATATGCCATCATTGCATTCCTTTCTTTAGCTAAATTAGGTCTTCTTGACATGAATCTAACAGGTGTTGGAGACTGTAAAGGTTCAGCAGTTTCAGCATCCAATTCATCTTGCACTTTTTTAGCTGCTTTTCTATCCAAAGCTTCTTGAGCTTCTCGTTCTTCTCTATCTTTAGCATTTATTTCTTCTTGAACTCTTCTAGCTGCAGCTTCATTCCTTGCAACTTCAAATGCTCTAATTTCTGCTAAAGTAAGCTTCTTTTTCTTAACTTCAACCAAAATACCTTTTCCCTTGTCTTTTGGATCAATTGCAGGTTGATCAGTTTTTGGTTGTTCTTCTTCTTGTGCTTCTCTAATAGTAACACCTCCTCTTGGTTGTGACAGATCAAGAATTTTAGCAACTAATTCATCATCACTTGGTGAATGAATGGGTTTAAATCTAGGTTCCTCCTCTTCCTCTATAACAACTGTAGAAGGACCAGCTTCTTCTTCAAAATTCAAAACCCTTGGAGTTATTACTTCTTGTCTGAAAGTTTCATGAAAAGCAGTACTTTCATGTTCAGTACCTTGATCTTCAATAATTAGTTCTTCAGTACTTTGAGATTCAGTCTTTTCTTCAGAACTTTCAATATGAACCAATTCTTCAGTACTTTGAGATCCACTCTCCTTATTATCATCTTTCTTCTTATCATGTTCTTTCTCCTTATCATCTTCTTTCTCCTTATCATTTTCTTTCAATTTCTGTTCTTTAAATTTCCTCCCCAAATGGACAGAAGATGACTTAGGAACTTTCTTACGTTGTAATTCCTTACGAAGTGCTTTTCGACGTTTGTTCTCCTCCTTAACCCATAAATTGAAGCCTTGAATATAGGGTTTAACAAAATTTCTCAACCAGAAGTAATTTCGCTTTAACTTCCTAATAGTTTTAGCTTGTCGCTCAACAGTCTTGTTCAACCTAGCAAGCGCCTTTGTCAAAGCATAGTTGTCCATAGTTAAACCTTCACGAGGTATAGAATGAGCATCACCTTGAACTTGCGAATGTTCCTCTGAACCAGAAACAAATGGTGGAGGAGATGGAGTAGGTGTTCTTTCAATCTCTGCTTGGACCTCAGGACTTGGAGAAACATCACCCTGTAGAGATGCAGTACCTTCACGAGAAGCAGTACTTGCAGATGCAGTACCTTGTGAGGCAGCACTTTGTGAAGCAGTACCCTGTGCAGAAGCAGTACCTTCACTTTCTTCATCCTCTTCAGCACGTACAGCTTGAACAACTTCCATCATGGAAGTAGTTAAGGGAATATCTCCACCTCTGAATAAATCACTGCGCCTAGCCATGAAAGTATAGATTTTGGCTTGTTGCACAATAACAGGTAGTAAAGCAGTAGGTTTGGGAACATCAGCCAATTGCTTGTTTAGAAAAACCTGTATGAATCTTGGGTACATCAACCAAGGTGCTCCAGATGATATATGCGATAGCATCCCATTCAAAATAAGCCGTGAAAAATTAAATACTCTGTCCGTAGATAAACCAACCACTGCAGATGCAATATTTGAACCAAACTGCTCCCAAGAAGTGCTTTTAGAACTTATGCAGTGGAGCAAGACATGGATCAAAAACTTCCATTGAGGACAGAATAAGGCCTTCTTAAAAGTCTGTTCAGTCAAAGAACCTTCATAACCCATATTGCTAAAAGTATCCCAAATCAATTGCTTGTCAAATCTAATAGCCCCATCTTCATCTTCAAATAATAAATCTGCACGAATAGAGGCTTCTGTGATCTTGATAGTGCGACCAGCAACAGTGGATCTAATATAGTATTCATCCTCTTCCATATTATCTCTAGCATTAGCCCAAAATTCTTGAATCCATGGTTCAATTATATCCGGCTCCACTAAAAGAGCATAACTAATAGGCGACCCAGTAAGATAATCAATGATATCATAAAACGCCACATTTGCCTCAGTCTTATAAAAATTAGCCACCATATTGTGCTTCGAAACAGTTAAACGATTCACCATCTTTGAAAGAGTGAGCACAATAGAAAGATTGTATCGAATAATAAAGAGATGGTAATTGGAAGTTATGTATGGAAAAGATATGTAGTAATAATATGAGAGGGAAAATCGGAAAGTAGTTATTTATAGGTGAGATTTGAAAAATCACAGCCTAAATAACAAAGTTACCGTTATTACTAATTACCCATCAATATTACCGTTGGAACAGTACTTTAATACGACAAACAGTACTTTCCACATAAGCAGTACTTTCCTAAGCAGTACTTTCCCAAGCAGTACTTTCAGGAAATACAGTACTTTGCCAAATGCCTTCACAAAAACTAAGTATAAACTAACATCCTCCCCTCAAACAATACAGAAGACTATATCTAACACCTTATAGTCCTCCCCTTAAACATAGCTTAGTAGTTAATCATTCCAATGCTCACAACCAAGTGATTGAATCGTGACACATCAAAACCTTTGGTGAGTAGATCAGCTACATTGTCATCCGTGTGAACTTTAACCACATTAATAAGCCTATGCTCATAACAGTCTCTGATAAAGTGATGCCGAATCTGAATATGCTTTGTCTTGGAATGATACACAGGATTCTTCACAATACAAATAGTACTCTCATTATCAATATTGATAGGAGTATTCTTAAAGTTGAACCCATAATCCAATAGTTGATTCTGCATCCATAAAACTTGACCACAACAACTTGCAGCAGCTACATATTCAGCTTCAGTAGATGATGTTGCTGCAATTGTTTGCTTCTTGCATTGCCATGAGACTAACCTTCTTCCAAGATATTGGCATCCACCAGTTGTGGATCTTCTATCATAGTTATCACCTGCATAGTCACTATCTGAAAAAGCTTCTAAGTGAAAAGGTGACTCTTTAGGATACCACAACCCCAACTTAGGTTGTTGTTTCAAATAACAGAATATTCTCTTGACAGCATTCAGGTGAGAGATCTTTGGTGAAACTTGATATCTGGCACATAAACAAACTGCAAACATGATATCAGGCCTTGATGCAGTAAGATACATAAGAGAGCCAATCATAGATCTGTATAACTTGACTTCAACAGGCTGACCATCTTCATCTTTTCCCAATGAATTGATAGATTTAATCGGTGTAGTAACAGCCTTCATATCATCAAAATTAAATTTCTTAAGTATGTCTGTAACATACTTGTCTTGACTAATGAATATTCCTTCCTTGGACTGCTTAACCTGAAGTCCTAAAAAGAATGTTAACTCTCCCATTGAACTCATTTGAAATTCCTTCTGCATCAGCTGCTCAAACTCCTTAACCATAGACTGTTTGGTAGCCCCAAAAATAATATCATCAACATACACCTGAACTAACATGATATCCTTCTTGTCTCTCTTGATAAACAAAGTCTTGTCTATAGCTCCCCTCCTGTATCCATGTTGTAATAAGAATGTAGAGAGCCTCTCATACCAAGCTCTAGGTGCCTGATGAAGACCATATAAAGCCTTAACCACCTTGTAGACTTTGTTTGGATGCTTAGGATCTTCAAAACCTGGAGGTTGTTTCACATACACCTCTTCTGTAATAGTGCCATAAAGAAATGCACTCTTGACATCCATCTGGTATACCTGAAAACCCATATAAGAAGCAAAAGCAAGAAAGATTCGAATTGCTTCAATCCTTGCCACAGGAGCAAAAACCTCATCATAATCTACTCCTTCTTCCTGTCTATAACCCTGAGCAACTAACCTTGCCTTGTTCTTGATAACATTGCCTCTTTCATCTCTTTTGACTCTAAAAACCCATCTTGTTCCAATAACTCTCTTCCCATCTGGAAGATCACATAAAACCCAAACCTCTTGAAGTTTAAATTGAAGAAGTTCTTCCTGCATAGCTTCGACCCAGCTCTCTTTAGTCAAAGCTTGAGCAATATTCTTGGGTTCCTCTTGAGAGATGAAACAAGTAAATAAGCAGGTTTGATGATCCTTATGATTTAGCCTGTTTTGTTTATACACAAAGCTAAGTAAAGCATTATGAGGTTTTGTGAAACCCTTAGCTTTGTGTCTTGTCATAACTCCAGAAGTAGAAGGACCAATGATTTGATCAGTTGGATGATTCTTATGAATTCGTAAGATTGGAGACTGTGGAACTTCATATGTATCATCTAAGTTAGTATAATCAGCACCTTCATTGGAATTTGTGAAAATACCTTCATCTTCAAGCTCATCATCAGTTTCTTCTAACTCAGGCATGGTAGGATCATCCAAATCATCTAAAGTACTGACAACTGGTGCAGCAGTACTTTGGTTGAAAGTACTGTCCAAAGTACTGTAAGAGTACTCAACAGTTTTGTTCTTCTTCTTTGCCTCTTCATAAGCTCTCCTTTGTTCATCAGTGTAAGAATGTGCTAATACATCTTGAAGAAGCATCTGATTAAGTTCCTCTTGAATAGATTGATCCTCAGCAGATAATGAGGATTGTGGTGCATCAGTACTTTGTTTTGGAGAAACAGTACTTTTCTTAGGAACATCAGTACTTTGGTTTGAACTCATAGGATCTTTATCAGGAACAGCATCAGGTCTAATATGAATATCATGAACAACATACTGAATATCTTCTTCAATGTGTAAAGGTTGATTTTCTTCTCTAACAGGTACATAATTCATTGAAGGAGATAAAATCTCAAGATCAAACATCCAATCAGGACCCTTCCCTTTCTCATTGTCTTGATCTTCTAAAAACTCAACATGAAGACAATCTTGAATCTTCTTAGTAACTCTGTTGTAGACTCTAAAGCCTTTACTGTTAGTACAATATCCCAATAAGTAACCTTCTTCAGACTTGCCATCAAACTTCCCTAGATTATCAATGGTGTTCAAAATAGTAAGAGGGCATCCAAAAGGCTTCATAAAACGAATGTTGGGTTTATTACCCATCAGCAATTCATAGGGTGTCTTCATCTGTGGTTTTGTGACAGAAACCCTGTTGAGTACATAACATGCAGTACTTATAGCTTCTGCCCAAAATTGAATAGGAAGATGAGAATCTGCTAACATGGTCCTTGCAGCTTCAATCAAGGTTCTATTTTTCCTCTCTGCAACACCATTTTGCTGTGGTGTTCTAGCGATACTAAACTCCCTTTTTATGCCTTTATTTGCACAAAAATCATCCATAGGCTTGTTCTTGAATTCAGTTCCATTGTCACATCTAATACCTCTAACCTTGAGTCTTAATTGGTTTTCTAGTGCTATTATAAGAGTTTGAATAGCATCAAAGGTATCATCCTTAAAGCCCAAAAAGAAAACCCAACTGAATCTACTACAATCATCAGTAACAACCAAGCAGTACTTCTTCTTATTTAAACTTGCCACAGAGACAGGTCCAAATAAATCCATGTGTGATCGTATTAATAATATTGAGGCTTAGTTTGATATTATTACTGTGTTCTGCTATTCTTATTGTTTGTGTTCTTCTTAGCCTTACTGAGTAGATTCCGCATACTCATTAAAGTTCCAGGTAGAATTCCACTTAGTAGTTTTATACAAGATTGCTAAACCCTTTATAAGTTAAAGGTTAAAGATCCATACAACAACAACTGTCTACGAATTGGGATCTACATGTGGTATCAGTCGCCAGGGGGAAATTCTACATAAGAAGAACGAGTACTGATCCAGTGAAGTTTGCAGTGATGGCCATTTTTTACACATCATCTAGTGATCCAAACAAGAAGGTAAAATTCTGTGTTAACTGTAATGATTCTTATCAAACCTTGCTTAAAGATCTTGAACTTGAAAAAAAGAGTCATAGCACAGCTAGGTCTGAGAAACTAGAATATTTATTTAAACTAGAAAAAGTTGAAGCTAAAGTTCTTGTTTATAAAGATAATGAAGAAGCTTGGACAGAAAAGTACAACCAACTAGAGTATCAATTAAAACTAAGTGATTGGAAGTTAGGTTGTAAGATATCAGAAGTTGAAAAGCTCACCAAGGAAAGGGATGATCTTTTACAAAAACTTGCTAGTCAATCTTGTGAATCTATGAAAAGTGAAAGTTTAGGTGAGAAGAATGCTACACTAGCTTCACCTACACAAACTGATAAGATTGATAGGAATAAGGTCCACATTGAAGATTGGGTTGAACGTGATGATAAAGTAGTTCCTGAAGGTTTTTCAAAGGTTAAAAAGAAAAAGAGCTTGAAGTCTGTGAAGTTTGCTGAACCTTTAGAAACCAAACCTGTTAAAAGTCACAAAAAGTCTAATAAAAACCCTAGGAACAACAATAGTCCTAGAGGTAATCAAAGAAACTGGAATGGGATGATAACTCAAAAACTCGGGAAGACTTTTGAGTTTCAGAATAAAGCTTGCTATGTTTGTGGAAGTTTTGATCATCTGCAATATACATGTAAACTCAAGAAACCAGTTAGTGATCACAAGCAGGTATGGAACAACTCAAGGAGGATTAACCATAGAAATTTTTCAAGTGATTCTAAATATCCTCAGCAAAGAAGGTTTTTTAACCCATCAGCAGTACTTACTAAACAAAGATTGAAACAAAGTACTGTTAGGCCAAAAGAAAGTACTACTAGGCCGAACTCAGAGGATAGTGTTGTTAAGGCTTCAGTGAGATGGGTTTGGAAACCTAAACAAGAAGAATTAGATGTTTTTGAAAACAAGAATCCATCAAAGATCTTAACACGATATGATTATGTTGATGCTTATGGAAGATTCAAGTCTGTTCTGGCTTGGGACTTCAAAAAGCATTAATTCTTAATGTATTGTGTGCATAGCAATTCATAGAAAGTGGGTGTTTGAGAATTGCTATGGTGTATGGTGTCCGTGAATATGAAGGTCGATGGTGTTTATAATTGGTTATGTCATGTGATAATGCAAGGATGGTATTAATTTATTGATTGGGTCAAAATTCGGTGCTATGCGATATATGGTCAATTAAAGGTACGGAATTTTTGGTATCGACATTTATTGCACATGATTTAATTTGATTGGTCTATGGGTCACGCATGGGTTATTATTGGTTTAAGAGATTCTCGGTGAGTGTGATTCGGTGTTTTACTATTGAGGTTGCGTGTATTGATTTTCAAGGAGGATCACGTGGGACTGATACTGCTGAAGGGACCCACGAGTTGTTTTACTTCACACATCATATTGATTAACTAGTTGGTGCAAGTACTGTGATCACATGAGATATACGGAGTAGTTTTTAATTGGCTTTGGGATCACGAGGGATTCAATAGTGTAACTGGGTTTTTATCCTCTACATTGCACGTCTACTATTGATGATCGAACAGTGGATAAACAGCACGTGAGATTTTATTTTAATATTGTTTCTATTTGATTTACGATCAGCTTCAATTCTTGGATTAGATGTTCACGTGGGATTTAATTGAGTTAAAGGATTGGATTTTGTGTGAAGAGGTACATGATTATTATGATGGAACTCATATTTGATTGGTCCAAGAATTGGTGTGAAAGTGATGGGATTAATGCTTGACTGGTCCACACGCATGTTAGTTTTGTGATTGGTTATTTGGAAGGTGATGGATATATGTCAGTACTGTTGCTTTTAAAGTACTGCTTGGATGGATGAAAGTGCTGCTGATGCGTTTTCTGCACAGTACTGTTGAAATTTTTTTTGAAAGTACTGGTAAATTTTTTAAAGTACTGCTGCTGCTCATCGACTTAAAGTACTGCTGTTGCAGTTTATTTCGAAGGTACTGCTGCAAAGAACTGATGTTTATACGAAAGTACTGCTGAAGTTGAAAGTACTGTTCGAACATTGAAAGTACTGCTGCATATTATTTTCAAATACTGCTTGGATGCAAGGGGAAGTCGCGCATGATTTTTGGTCACTAATTAGAGATTAGTTAGTTGGGACGTTTGTGTTTGTACTGCTCGTATTGGGTAACACATGGTTTGATTTCTCGGATGCTTTATGGTTATTATTTTTGAGAAATCAAGAGCCGGTTAATATAAATTTAAGGGGAAGTGTATACAGGTTGCTTATCTTCACAGGTTCCTTATTCGATGATTACAAAAAGGGGAAGAAGTTAACATGAAGATTATTTGCAGCTTATTTATGTGTGTTTGTTTCATTCACGGAGATGATTACATCTCAACTTCTCTATTTAAGGGGAAGTTCGTACACGACTTTGTTTATTTTGTCATCATTAAAAAGACAAAATAAATACAAGAATGAAACAATGGGAATGAAGATTATCGTCATTGAAGATTGCTGAATTCATGAAGATAGTTTTGTAATATCAAATAGGGGAAGATTGTTGGGCCATATACAATCGTGTATATGTGATTTGATACAACAAAACTACATATGCTTCAATGAAGATAATTGAAGGACTTAATATGCATAATGGAGATTCTACAAGCTGATGGAGTATATGCAAAATACTTATTTTTATTAAAGATATGAGAAGATCTTTTATAGAAGATTACAGAAGATATTGTTTTACTTGTAGAATAAGTTTGTAACCCTAGCATCTCTATTATATAAAGAGATGACAGGCACGTAGTTTATTAGATAATTAGAAACACACACAAAAATATACACGTCCCATATATTATTAGTTAGTTCATAGCTTCAAGGTTGAAAAACCCTATCACTATTAAGTGTGATCGTATTAATAATATTGAGGCTTAGTTTGATATTATTACTGTGTTCTGCTATTCTTATTGTTTGTGTTCTTCTTAGCCTTACTGAGTAGATTCCGCATACTCATTAAAGTTCCAGGTAGAATTCCACTTAGTAGTTTTATACAAGATTGCTAAACCCTTTATAAGTTAAAGGTTAAAGATCCATACAACAACAACTGTCTACGAATTGGGATCTACATATTGTACTTTAAAAACTTGATACGATCCATGGTTAATTGAAAACTACAAAGAAGGTTTTTCATAAAAACAAACACCATGTCTACAAAGAAGGTTTTTCTTATTTATTTTTTCATTTAATTGCACTAATCTTCTTTGTCATGTTGATTAGTCAAAGCTCATACCCACCAAGCTGTAGGAATCGCTTGGTAACAAGAATACCTTCCTTAAGAAGGTATCTTAAATGCAAAGGAGCGGGAATCGTCTAAGTGACATTTGTTGTGTCATTTGTAAAGACATTCCTAAGTGCATTCGAGGTATGACTTTCCACTTATATCTAAATGATATTAGTTTAATAAATGAGTGTTATTTGTTAGGCATTTATTTGAGTAGATTTTGTGTTTACACATGTTTTACATGTAGCTTCATTAGGAAGCTTTTTCTCACATACGCGTCACTCCTCCGTCTAAAAATCATGGTTTATAAAACTTGTGTTTTGTCTCACTTAATCCAAAAAACATATCTTCTAATAATAAAACAAAACACAAATCTCAAAATTCCTCCTTCCCCATAAATACTCCCACCGTCGACCACTCTATCAAACCCTCACTTTTTTAAATCTTCCAATTTCAAAAATTTCCTCTCATTCAAAAACTTCATCTTCCTCCTCATTCCATCTCAACCGAAACCAAGAAGATTCGTCATCAACATGGTTTACATCACGCTCATGCTCATCGCCTTAACACTCATCGCACTTGTGTTCCCTATGATGAAGTTCACATATGGAGACATTTACTTTGTGTTGTTAATCTACATTGGGATCATATACCCAATCCTTTGTATCATCCTTAGTATTGAAATGCAATATTACCAATAATCTAGTTATCTAGGTTATTATTATCATAATATGTTTGTCATTTCTTTTGATTTATTTGTTTCATATTCTTTCATGATACATTAGAAGTCATGTATGCATGCTAAAAGAAAATGTAGGATAAAACATATTTCGTGGTATAAAAATGTAAAACCTATGTTTTTATCAAATATGTTTCTGTTACTACAGATCCACGGATCCTGGATGATATACTAGCCGGATCCTTTTTGTAAAGGAACCGTAGGATCCGTCCTACTGGAAAACAGTTTTCATGCAAGATTAAAAACCACTATCTTTCTAAAAGTAATAATCCACTAGAAAGTCAAAACCTTGAGTAAGTTAGAGTGTTAAAAACCATTGTTAATAAAAATCTAGTAAAAACATTAGATAATAATAGGTTGATCACAAACATCACTTTTTATTAACTCATCATTTCTATAGGTTCAACTATGACGCATGAATATGAGTTTGATTTTTCACTCACTAGCGTCTACACTCCGAACATCTCCCTTGAACCCAACACACCTGGCAATCATGTCCGTGGGTTCAATAATCTCGAAAACCATCACTTCCACGAAGGACGTATTGTAGACACCTCTCTACAATTCGAAGAAGGTATCAATACCTCCTTCCGAGCCATAATACTAGAATGTCTTCTTGAAATCAATGAGAAGATATGTCCAAGGTTTATAATGGAATTCTTCCGTCAAGTCGAACTCGTTCGTAACGAGGATCGCTCTCTATCTCTTTGGTTTTATATCAAAAACCAAAAGTTTACTTTAACCTTTGGGCATTTTGCTCACATCCTCCGGATTCCAAATCATAGACAATGTGTGTTGGGTTTTAGGTTCCTTGCATCAAGAATTATTCTAAGTACTGGAACCACGGACAGGTTTGATATAACCACGGACAGAAGAGTGTAACCACGGATGAAGACAACTGCGGCTAGTAGTATTGTGTAACCACGGATAATATATAGTAACCACTGCTAGTCTTGTATAGTCGGTTATTTTATTGTATTAGATAAATATGGAAAAGATATTTATCTTGTAGGATACGTATTGTATATTGTATAGGACTCCTTAGCCTATAAAAGGAGGTCCTAGGTTAGGTTAGACGTACGTATGTTTTATATCTAAGGTCGATACACTTCAAGGTTGCAAAACCCTAATACTGTAAGAGTATTCGTATTAATAAATAATATTAAGGTGTTGAATGTTTACTGTTCTTCTTCTTAAGATTAAGTATTAAATTCCGCGTAATACTTGATAAGCTTTTGTTACAAGTCAGTTTCTATATTAGATCGTTTGCTCAACTGGGATCAACAAGTGGTATCAGAGCTTGTGATCTAGAAACTGTAACCAAGAAAAAGTCTGTTAATCTTTGTTCAAGTAAGTTAAGATGTCTGACGAAACTCACATGGTGACTGCTTCAAAAGTGCCCATGCTCAAACATGGTGAGTATCAAATCTGGAGGATGCGAATGAGGCAATACATTCGTATGATTGATTATGCTCTCTGGGATGTTGTTGAAAAAGGAGACACTCTTCCTTTGAAGGGTGAGGATGGAAAGGAGATTGCTATTGTTAGTGAACCTGATAAAGCTAAAAGGAAAATGGAGATCAAAGCTCACAGTATTCTCTCTATGGGAATACCAAATGAGTTTGCCTTGGACTTTGATCAATATGAATCTGCTAAAGAATTATTGGATGCTCTTGAATTAAGGTTTGCTGGTAATGAAGCTACAAAGAAGTCAAGGATGAATATGCTCAAGCATCAATTTGAAACCTTCACTGCTCTTAGTGGAGAAAAGATTGATGGAACATACAATAGACTTCAAAAACTTATCAGTTAACTGAAGTCAGTGGGTTACAAGTTCCTTCAAGAAGATATTAATTTGAAGTTCATTAGGAGTTTATCATCTGATTGGGCTATTCATACAATTGTGTGGAGAAATAAGACGGACTTTGCTACAATGACTCTAGACAATCTCTTCAATAACTTGAAGGTTTATGAGTCTGAGAATAACTTTTCTCACTCATCTTCTTCTAATCAAAACATTGCTTTTGTATCCACTAATCACAAAAGCCCACAAGATGTATCCACTGCTGCTTATGGTATAACCACGGCTATTGCAAACAATACCACTGTTAGAGATAATGTCAGTGATGGTGCAATTTATGCTTTTCTGTCAGATTTAACTACTAGTGTTGATGTTTTGAATCAAGATCTAGATCAAATTGATCCTGATGATCTTGATGAAATTAACCTTCAATGGCAAATGGCAATGCTGACTCTCCAAGCAAGGAAGTTTCTGAGGAGGACTGGAAGACATGTTAGGTATGATGGTCAAAGGAGAGCTGGATTCGACAAAAGCAAGATGGAGTGCTTTAACTGCAAGAAGAAAGGTCACTTTGCTAGGGAATGTCGAGCTCCTAAAAGAATTGAAGGCATTAAGAAGACAACAGAAGAGTCTGCTGCTTCTTCAGCTTTGGTTGCTCAGGATGTGCTTGGTGATTATGATTGGAGTGATCAGATTGAAGAAGGTCCAAATGTAGCTTTTCTTGCTAGTGAAGCTTCAAAAGAGCATAACTTTGCTCTAATGGCTTATGCTTCATCTTCTGGTTCAGATTCTGAGGTATCTAATGATTCTAAAACATCTACTTGTTCTTTTAAATCATGTTATGATAACTTAGAATCTCAAAAAGCTAACACTGAGAGTATGAGAAAAGAAGTAGAAATATTGACTTTAGATAACTTAGGTTATAGAGTTGGTCTAGAAGGTGTGGAAGAGAAGCTAAAATTCTGTATTAAATGTGAGTTTGAGTATGTAGAGAAGATCAATATACTAGGTGGTGAAATTGATCTTAAAGACAGAGAGATTAAAATGCTTAAAGATAAACTAGCAGAGGCAGAGAGTGTAAAACTAAAGGCCCTAGATGAAAAAGAAAAACATGTTGTTAGGGTTTGTAACACCCCGCCTTATTTGACCACAATATTGTCCGCTTTGCCCGTAGGCTCACGACTTTGTTTTTGTGGCCTCATTTGAAGACTTCCCGGCAGGTCACCCAAGCCAGTACTACTCTCACATGAGCACGCTTAACTGCCAGTTCCTAAGAACTCCACCCGCAGTAGACCACAAAACGCGTTGTGTCATTGTAAGGCGAATGTTATCTTATGAGCCCATCATCTCTCCAGGCCACAGCCGATGTAGGATTTGCCTAGGGTGTTACAATCACCCCCCCCTTAGGGACTCATCGTCCTCGATGAGGTTTGCCCCACCATCCCGAACGGCTCAGGAGTGGCTCTGATACCACTTGTAACACCCCGCCTTATTTGACCACAATATTGTCCGCTTTGCCCGTAGGCTCACGACTTTGTTTTTGTGGCCTCATTTGAAGACTTCCCGGCAGGTCACCCAAGCCAGTACTACTCTCACATGAGCACGCTTAACTGCCAGTTCCTAAGAACTCCACCCGCAGTAGACCACAAAACGCGTTGTGTCATTGTAAGGCGAATGTTATCTTATGAGCCCATCATCTCTCCAGGCCACAGCCGATGTAGGATTTGCCTAGGGTGTTACAGGGTTGCTAAAACACAATATGCTTCTGATCTAGTAAATAAGCCAATAGGTCAAAAACTGTTCAAAGATGGTACCGGTCTAGGATACAATAATATGCCACCATCCTCTTTGATGAAACATGCACCACCTGCTAAAGAACTGTCATTTAGTAGTGAATTCAGTTTTAACAAACCTGTAGAAGTGATAAATAAGACTGAAACACCTAAGATAAGTTCTGATCAGTTATCTGATGCTCCTATAATTGAAGATTGGGAATCAGACTCTGAGGATGATAGAACTGAATCAACTAAGTCTGAAAAGATAGAGAAAGTTAAGAAAGTTGATTCTCAGCAAGTCAACCTTGTACCTAGATTTGGAGCTAAAGTCACCAAGAAAGTAGTAGAGTACAGGGAAATTCCTAGGGAACAGATGAAACAATATAAACCTAGGGGTAATCAAAGAAGCTTAAATGGTCTAATTTCTAACAGATTAGGTGATGAGTTTCAATGTGTTAAAAAGGCTTGTTTTGTGTGTGGTAGTTTTGAACACTTACAGAGAAATTGTAATAAAAACAGACCACAAGTATGGAATCATTGGAGGAGGGTAAATCATCAAAACTTTTCAAGGAAAACAAACCCTCACCCAAACAAAAACATGATTCCAAGAGCAGTGCTGATGAGGAATGGAAATACAAAATCAATTGTCACTGCTACACCTAAATGGGTTCCAACCACTGCTAAGCAAAATGTAAACACGGCTAAGCAGAATCAAACCACTGTTAAGCAAGATATCACCACTGATTCAAAAGAAGTTTTAAAAATTCCAAAGGTGATAACTGATACAGTGGTTGGAAATCATTTTTATGCTGTTAAGGCCTCAGCAAGTTGGCAATGGAAGCCTAAGACCAAGGTTTTACATCATGTCAACAGTGCATCAATGGACCTAAAGAAATTTGAATATTTTGATGCACAAGGCAGACCCAAGTCAGTATTGGCTTGGGTCCACAAAAGGAACTAACTTGTGTAATTTTATGTGCAGGGCAATCTTCAAACTGAGCTAAAAGATAAAGGAGTTTTTGATAGTGGTTGCTCTGGGCACATGACTTGGGATGGAAGCAATCTGGAAGATTTTGAAGCTTTTGATGGAGGATATGTGGCATTTGGCAATGATCCAAAGGGAGGAAAGATACTTGGCAGAGGCACAATCTGAACAGGGAATTTAGACTTTGAAAAAGTCTATTTGGTACAGGGACTTAAGTACAATTTATTCAGTGTTTCTCAAATGTGTGATAAGAAAAACTGGGTACTTTTTGGGGAAACTGAGTGTGTGGTGTTGTCTCCTGAGTTTAAGATGCCTGATGAGAAGTTTATACAACTTAGGGTACCTAGGAAGGAAAATATATATTGTTTTGATCTTAAAGATGTTCTTCCTAATAGGTCCTTATGTTTGTTTGCTAAAGCATCTGTTGATGAGTCAAAATTGTGGCATAGAAGGCTAGGTCATCTCAATTACAAAACAATCAATAAACTGGTAAAAGGAAACTTAGTGAGAGGGTTACCTTCAAAGGTTTTTTAGTGTAAGGAACTGTGTGTAGCCTGTCAAAAAGGAAAACAACATAGAGCTTCTTGTAAGACCAAAACTGTAAACACCATAACACAACCACTGTTTATGCTTCATATGGACTTATTTGGACCTACCTTTGTTAGAAGCTTGAACCATAAGCAGTATTGCCTAGTTATCACTGATGATTATAGTAGATTTTCTTGGGTATACTTTTTGGCTGCTAAGAGTGAGACTAGTGAGATTCTTAAGAGTTTCATTACTAAGATAGAAAATCTAGTAAATCATAAGGTCAAAGTAATCAGATGTGATAATGGAACTGAGTTTAAGAATGATGTGATGAATCAGTTCTGTGTAGCTAAAGGTATTGAAAGATAGTTTAGTGTTGCTAGAACACCACAACAGAATGGTGTAGCTGAAAGGAAAAATAGAACACTAATTGAGGCTGCTAGGACCATGTTGTCAGAGTCTAAGTTACCAACTACCTTTTGGTCTGAAGCTGTAGGAATTGCATGTTATGTGCAAAACAGAAGTAAGGTAGTGAAGCCTCATAACAAGACCCCCTATGAGCTGTTACATGATAGGAAGCCAATGATTGCATTCCTAAAACCTTTTGGGTGTCCTGTTACCATTTTGAATACCATAGACTACCTAGGCAAGTTTCAAGAAAAAGCAGATGATGGATACTTTTTAGGCTATTCTACAAATAGTAAAGCCTTTAGAGTATACAATAGGAGGACTAGACTTGTTGAAGAGAACCTACATGTTCAATTCACTGAAAAGACTGCTAGTGTTGAGACCAAAGGACCAGACTGGCTGTTTAACATTGATATGCTAACCAAATCTATGAATTATGAGCCTATCATTGCAGGAACTTCCACTAATGCTGATGCAGGTATACAAAAGGATTTTGAGGTAGATACATCTTCAAAGGAAGCTAATTCTCCAAAGGAGTTCTATTTGGTTGAAAAGTGGAAAGCTGGTTCTGTTCCTTCCATCATACACAAGCAAGGTCCCTCTGATGATGATGTTCTGAATACTGGAGGCAATGTTGATCATCATCAAGATAAGGATGAGTTGTTGAAAGATAACTCAGTGTCGGTAGAAGAAATTGAAAAGAAGAAAAAGCAGTCTGCAAGCACTGCTAAGCCTACTGAAAGCGCTGATAGGCCAACTGTAACCGCTGGCAAGCCATCTTCTACCACTGATAGTTCAAGTGAAATTCCGGCTACAAGTACTGGTGATAGTACTTTCTTTGGACCACATCCAAAGCCACTATTTGGTGATGAGGAGTATCCACATGATCCTAATATGCCTGATTTAATAGAGATTGATACTCCTACTGATGATGAAGACATGTATGAATTCTTCAATGCTGATTTGTCTAATTCGGAAACTGTAATTAATGAAAGTCCAATTACTACTACCAGAATTCACAAGATTCATCCCAAGGAACAGATTCTTGGAAATTTGAATACTCCAGTTCAAACAAGAAGCAGGGTAAAGAACACTGAACCCTTTCCTGAACATGGGTTCTTTGCAAGATCTCTTCACAAAAGAAACAGTCATAAAGATCTGCAAAATTGCCTGTTTGCTTGTTTTCTGTCTCAAAAGGAGCCAAAGAGAGTGGAAGAAGCTTTATCAGAAGAAGGCTGGGTAGAATCAATGTAAGAAGAGCTTCTTCAGTTCAAACTTCAAGAGGTTTGGACATTGGTTGATCTTCCAAATGGGAAGAGGGCTATTGGGACTAAATGGGTGTTCAGAAACAAGAGGGATGAAAGAGGAATTGTTGTGAGGAACAAGTCAAGGTTGGTTGCTCAAGGATACACACAAACTGAAGGTTTGGACTATGATGAAGTATTTGCACCAGTTACAAGGATAGAGGCTATTAGATTGTTTTTGACTTATGCTTCATTCAAGAATTTTGTTGTGTATCAGATGGATGTTAAAAGTGCATTTTTATATGGCACTATTGATGAGGAGGTTTATGTTTGTCAACCTCTTGGTTTTGAAGATCCTGATCATCCTGACAAGGTTTACAGGGTGAGGAAGGCTATGTATGGATTGCATCAGGCTCCTAGGGCATGGTATGAATGCCTATCTACTTATTTGATGGACAATGGGTTTAAAAGAGGACTGATTGATAAAACTTTGTTCATTAGAAAGCACAAAGATGATATTTTACTGGTTCAGGTTTATGTAGATGACATCATCTTTGGCTCTACTAACAAGGAGCTATGCAGAGATTTTGAGAAACTTATGCATGATAAGTTTCAGATGAGTTCTATGGGAGAACTCACTTTCTTTTTGGGGCTACAGGTTCAACAAAGGACTGATGGTATTTTCATTAGTCAAGACAAGTATGTAGCAGATGTTTTGAAGAAGTTTGGGTTTCAAGATGTAAAGAGTGCAAGTACACCAATGGAGACTCAGAAACCTATGCTACCAGATGATGGAAGTCCCAAAGTTGATTTGAAGTTGTACAGATCCATGATTGGATCTTTGATGTATCTTACTGCATCTAGGCCAGACATTATGTTCTCAGTCTGTGTGTGTGCAAGATTTCAAGTAACACCAAATACCTTACACATGAATGCTGTTAAGAGGATCTTTAGATATTTGAAAGGTCATCCTAAATTGGGCCTTTGGTACTCTAAGGATTCCCCTTTTGATTTGGTGGCCTACACTGATAGTGACTATGCTGGAGCTAGTCTGGATAGGAAGTCTACCACTGGAGGATGTCAGTTCTTGGGAAGCAGATTAATTTCTTGGCAGTGTAAAAAGCAAACTATTGTGGCTAATTCTACAACTGAAGCTGAATATGTGGCTGCTGCTAGTTGCTGTGGTCAAATTCTTTGGATACAGAATCAATTGCTGGATTTTGGGTACAATTTTATGCATACTAAGATTTACATTGATAATAACAGTACAATTTGCATTATCAAAAATCTTGTTTTACATTCTAGAACTAAACATATTGAGATAAGACATCACTTTATTAGAGATTGTAATGAGAAAAGGTTGATTCAAATGGTAAAAATCCATACTGATTTCAATGTTGCTGATCTTCTCACCAAAGCTTTTGATGTGGGGAGGTTTCAGTATCTTGTTGTTAGTATTGGAATGATTAATCTCTAAACTCTCAAATTGTTTTGTATAAGTTTGTATAAGTATTGGACTGTTATTATGTAATCTTAGTATTGCTATTTCTGTTTCTATCCACTGATAGTGTTGCTTCTAACCACTGATAGAGTTGATCAATCCACTGCTAGTTGTTCTGTGTTTCCACTAACCATTGTGCAGATAAAAGACAAGTCATTATAGAGATTCAAGAAGTACTGAACTTACATTGTTCATTCAACAAAACAGTTTACAGCTTACAGCTTACAATGAAACTTCAAGTGCTAATTAAAGACTACATCTATACATGATTTTCTACTAATATTTCTACTACTACTATCCTTGCTTATATCGTTTAAATGCTGGATATGCACTTATCATATGCATGACCAGTACGACGAAGCAGCTAAGGATCAAAATGTGTTGGGATATGAAAGTGCTGAAGATATCAAAGTACTGAAGATATGAAAGTACTGTAAGCTGCAAAGTACTGGAAGAAGTCAAAGTACTGCTAAAGACAAAGTCAAAGTACTGTAAGAGGAAGTCAAAGTACTGCTAGAACAAACAAACTGTTATATTCGTTTATGGAAAGTATTGTATTCCATGTTTAGATTACTTGTCGTACAAGGTTATCAATTGTAAACCGACTAGGATATCCTTGAGCCTATAAAAGGACTCCTAGATTGGCATTAGATGTACGTTTTCAGAAAAAGATTTTTAGAGTTTACGAATTAGTGTTTTAGAGAAAAGTTCGATTATCTTAGAGTTGTATTAGAGTATCTGCATAATAAGCAGATTTAGAGTTTATAATAAAGTTATTCTTCTTAGCTTTGTTAAGTAAATTCCGCGTACTTGATAAAGATTGCTCAGTGTTTCTATTGTTAATAACTTAGGATTTATCCAAGGTTATTAAACCTTAACAAGCTAGTTAAGTTAGTTTGATTAAAGTATATCGATCCAACAAGTGGTATCAGAGCTTGTGTGGAAACTCTGACTAAGAAGGAAACCGATTTCTCAACAAACTCTGAAGATGTCTACTGAAGCTGCATCAACTCCTATCACAGAGGTATGTTCTAAGTGTCATGATTTTTATCAAAAAGTACTTAATGCTTATGTGATTGAAAGCGATAATTGTATTAGGGCTAGGTCTGAAGTAGCAGGATATCAAATTACTTTAGAGTCTATAGAAGCTAAAATCATAACACATGAAAATAATGAAATGGCTTGGGCTGAAAAGTATGAACAACAGGATTACCAGTTAAAACTTAGTGAATGGAAACTAAACTGTAAAATTGCTGAAATTGAGAAATTAACTAAGGAAAGAGATGATTTGTTAGCTAAGTTTGCTGCTTGGGGAGAGTCTGGCTTGTCCCATGTTGCTTATGTTGAAAAACAGAGAAGGGCTTACATAAGAACAGGCTTAGGATTTGGAATGGACTTTAGTAATGTAGATGAAAACCAACCTAGTGATCAGGATGATGGTGTTTTTGAGGACATAACTACTAGTGATGATGAGCTTATTAACTATCTAGATTCATCTAGTAATGAAGGCTCAATAAGTGAACCACCTCCTGAATATAAGAAAGACAATGGTTATCATGCTGTTCCTCATCCCATTAGTCATCACCCCTCTAGGCCTGATGTTTCTCATTATGGTGTACACAGTCTAGAGTTTAGGAAGAAGCTACTTGCTCAATCTAGGTCTGAGAAACCCAAAGAAACTGTTGAAAATAATGTTCAAAATCAAGCAGTACCTTTAAACCAAAGTACTGCTCAACAAGCAGTACCTTCTGCAAAACCTTTTCAAAACAGTACTGCTAAACCTTTTTGGGATAATTTTGGTCAAAACAGATTTTATCAGTCATCAAGAAGGCAAAATAATTTTGGGCATAGACATAGAAGAAATCACTTTGGTCATATGGGTCAGAAACTGTGTTTTGTGTGTTATAGTCCTACTCACCTAATCAAAGATTGTGACAAACACTCAAAATATCTAAGCAAGTTTCCAAGGAATAAGCCTACCAATCAGAGACCTAGAGAGCACAAACCAGTTTGGACTAATTCTAATAGGGTTAATCACAGAAACTTCACACCAAATCATAGATACCCACATCAGAGAAGACCTTCAGTATCTCACAGTACTTTCCAAAGTACTGCTCAGAGACAAGGTACTGAAAACCATACTTGGGATAGAAATTCTAGGAGATCTCACTATCAACCTAGAAGGTATCACAATTCATATAGGGGATCTAGATCACAAGAACCACCTGTTAAAACTGAATGGATTAAAAGGGACAGTACTGCTGAGAGACATACAGTACGTTCAACAAAAAGTGAATCAGATGTTTTTGTGACAAAAGAAAATGCTAACAATCTGGTAAAAGAGATTTATGTTGAAAAACCAGAGAGTTTTGAAAATCCACATGCTAAAAATAAGATAATTTTGGATCATAATATCAGAGATAGTGAGAATTACATACTCAAAGAATTTGAGTTTGTAACTTCTCAAGGGGAACACAAGTCAGTAATGGCTTGGGTTCCTAAAAGTTTCTAACTCTTTTCTTTGTGTGCAGGGCAACCCAGAAGAGGAGCTTAAAGATCATCTTATTGTGGATAGTGGTTGCTCTGGAAGTATGACAAGCGATAAAGAGATCCTGTCTGATTTTAGAAATATTAGTGGAGGAAAAGTTGCATTTGGGAATGATCCCAATGGAGGAAGGATTACAGGGAAAGGAACAATTAAAGCTGGAAGAATCGATTTTGAGAATGTCAGATATGTGAAGGAGCTTAAGTTCAACTTGTTGTCAGTCTCTCAAATCTGTGATAAAAAGCATCCTGTGTTATTCACTGACACATAATGTCTCATTCTTTCTTCTGACTTCAAACCTGTTGATGATGACTTGGTAGTACTTAGAGTACCAAGGACAAATGATGTGTATAGTTTAGACATGAAGAGTCTACATTCCTATGGTAGAGCCACATGTTTGGTGGCTAAAGCAACATCTGAAGAGGCACATCAATGGCATAGAAGATTGGGCCATGTGAATTTCAAGAACATCAACAAACTGGTCAAAGGCAATTTAGTTAGAGGTTTACCTTCAAAGACTTACAAGAATGATCAATCATGTTTGGCATGCAAGAAGGGTAAACAACACAAAGCTTCCTACAAGAAGCTTGATGAAAGAAATATTAGAGAACCATTGGAGCTATTACATATGGATTTATTTGGACCTGTCTCTGTGGCAAGTTTAAATAAGAAGAAGTACTGCTTGGTTGTTACTGATGATTGTAGTAGATTCAGTTGGGTTTTCTTTTTGGGCTTTAAAGATGATACTTTTGATGCTATTCAAACTCTAATTATAGCACTTGAAAACCAATTAAGACTCAAGGTTAGAGGTATTAGATGTGACAATGGAACTGAATTCAAGAATAAGCCTATGGATGAATAGTGACTATGCAGGAGATAATTATGATAGAAGATCCACAACTGGTGGATGCCAATATCTTGGAAGACGGTTAGTCTCCTGGCAATGCAAGAAGCAGACAATTGCAGCAACATCATCTACTGAAGCTGAATATGTAGCTGCTGCAAGTTGTTGTGGTCAAGTTTTATGGATGCAAAATCAACTCTTGGATTATGGGTTCAATTTTAAGAATACTCCTATCAATATTGATAATGAGAGTACTATTTGTATTGTGAAGAATCCTGTGTATCATTCCAAGACAAAGCATATTCAGATTAGGCATCACTTTATCAGAGATTGCTATGAGCATAGGCTCATTAATGTGGTTAAAGTTAACACGGATGACAATGTAGCTGATTTACTCACAAAAGGTTTTGATGTGTCACGATTCAATCACTTGGTCGTGAGCATTGGAATGATTAACTACTAAGCTATGTTTAAGGGGAGGACTATAAGGTGTTAGATATAGTCCTGTGTATTGCTTGAGGGGAGGATGTTAGTTTATACTTAGTTTCTATGAAGGCATTTGGCAATGTACTGTATTTTCTGAAAGTACTGCTAGGGAAAGTACTGCTTGGGAAAGTACTGCTTATGTGGAAAGTACTGTTTGTCGTATTAAAGTACTGTTCCAACGGTAATATTGCTGGGTAATTGGTAGTAACGGTAACTTTGTTATTTAGGCTGTGATTTTTCAAATCTCACCTATAAATAACTACTTTCCGATTTTCCCTCTCATATTATTACTTTACATCTTTTCCATACTTATCTCCCACTTACCATCTCTCAATTATTCGATACAATCTTTATTGTGCTCCTCTTTTTCAACAATGGTGAATCGTTTAACTGTTTCGAAGCACAATATGGTGGCTAATTTAGATAAGACTGAGGCAAATGTGGCGTTTTATGATATCATTGATTATCTTACTAGGTCGCCTATTAGTTATGCTCTTTTAGTTGAGCCGGATATAATTGAACCATGGATTCAAGAATTTTGGGCTAATGCTAGAGAAAATATGGAGGAGGATGAATACTATATTAGATCAACAATTGCTGGAAGGACTATTAAGATTACAGAAGCCTCTATTCGAGCAGATTTATTATTTGAAGATGAAGATGAGGCTATTCGATTTGACAAGCAACTGATTTGGGATACTTTTAGGAATCTTGGGTATGAAGGTTCTTTGACTGAACAAACTTTCAAGAAAGCATTATTCTGTCCTCAATGGAAGTTTTTGATTCATGTATTGCTCCATTGCATAAGTTCTAAAAGTACTTCTTGGGAGCAGTTTGGGTCAAATATAGCATCTGCAGTGGTTGGCTTAGCTATAGACAGAGTGTTTAATTTTTCAAGGCTTATTTTGGATGGGATGCTATCGCATATATCATCTGGGGCTACTTGATTGATGTATCCAAGATTTATACAGGTTTTCTTGAACAAGCAATTGGCTGATATTCCTAAACCTACTGCTTTGCTGCCTGTTATTGTGCAACAAGCCAAAATCTATACATTCATGGCTAGGCGCAGTGATTTGTTCAGAGGTGAAGATATTCCCTTAACTACTTCCATGATGGAAGTTGTTCACGCTGTACGTGCTGAAGAGGATGAAGAAAGTGAAGGTACTGATTCTGCACAAGGTACTGCTTCACAAAGTGCTGCTTCACAAGGTACTGCATCTGCCAGTACTGCTTCTCGTAAAGGTACTGCATCTTTACAAGATGATGTTTCTCCAAGTCCTGAGGTTCAAGCAGAGATTGAGAGAACACCTACTCCATCTCCTCAACCATTTGTTTCTGTTTCAGAGGAACATTCACAAGTTCAAGGTGATGCTCCTACTATACCTCGAGAAGGTTTGACTTTGGATAATTATGCTTTAACACGGGAGCTCGCTAGATTAAACAAGACTGTTGGACGTCAAGCTAAATCACTTAAGAAGTTGAAGCGTAGGTATATCTGGTTAAGGAATTTTATTAAACCATATATTCAAGGTTTCAACTTATGGGTTAAGGAGGAAAACAAACGTCGTAAAGCACTTCGTAAAGAATTGAAAAGAACGAAGGTTCCTAAATCATCTTCTGTCAACTTGGGGAGGAATTCAGAAAAGGATAATTTGAAAGAAGATGTTATGAAGGATAAAGAATCTGAAGAAGATATTACAAAGAAGAAAGAATCTGTAAGTACTGCAGAAAAGATTATTTCAGAAGAACAAGAAGAAGAAGTGCAAGTTCAAGGTACTGATGTTCAAGGTACTGATGATCAAAGTACTGAACATCAAAGTACTGATACATCTAGGCCAGAAGTAATAACTCCAATAACTCCAAGGGTATTGAATTTTGAAGAAGAAGCTGGTCCTTCAACAACTGTTATAGAAGAAGAGGAGGAACCTAGATTCAAACCTATTCATTCTGCGAGTGATGATGAATTAGTTGCTACAATGTTAGATTTATCACATCCAAGAGGAGGAGTTACTTTTAGAGATGTACAAGAAGAAGAACAACCAAGAACTGATCAACCTGCAATTGATCCAAAAGACAAAGGGAAAGCTATTCTGGTTGAAACAAAGAAGAAGAAACTTACTTTGGCAGAACTTAGAGCATTTGAAGTTGCAAGGAATGAAGCTGCAGCCAGAAAAGTTCAAGAAGAGTTAAATGCTAAATATAGAGAAGAACAGGAAGCTCAAGAAGCTCAGAATAGAGAAGCAGCTCAGAAATTACATGAGGAATTGAATGCTGAAGCTACTGAATCATTAGAGTCTCCTACACCTGTTAGATATATGCAAAGAAGACCTAATTTAGCTAAAGAAAGGAATGCAATGATGGCATATCTAAAAAGCAGAGGATTTAAAGGATTACAGAAGCTAAATTATGTGGATATGAGGAGATTATATGATGCTGAGAGAGAAGCTTATAAGAAAGATGTTGCAAGCATTAAAGATTTTAGAGATGAAGCTTTTTGGACTAAGGAAGAAAAGCTTAAAGAGAAAAAGAAAGACTGAAGTTACAGATGTTCAGTTTTCAAAGAAAGAGAAGGTTGAATTAAGATCAGAGACTAGTGATGAATTGAAGAATTATCTCAGAGTGGTAGATTTTGATTATACAGATGAAGATAATGACATGAAGATGAACAGATCAAAGATTAGTGTTTTCAAAGTTGAGAAATCTAAGAAAGGAGATTATATGGTTTTTCACAAAGAAGATGAAAGTTTCAAAGTTTTCAAAAGACTATGGGATTTGCTGCATATTATAGATAGAGTAGATCTATTCTACTTATATGATGTTGTGAAGGCTTATTTTGAAGATAATCCATTAGAAGGGATTGGATTGGTTTTACATGGGGATCTCATAATCATGTGGGAAACTGATGAAGAAAGCACTGATGATATTTGGAAGGATCAAGAAAGCTGGGAAATAGTTTGCTGGAGATTCTTTGAAGAATCTGGAGTTCATGTTTTGGAGCTAGAAAATGGAACAATGATACACATGTTTGCAGAAAGAAGATATCCTCTTACAGTTGAGCTCATGAGAAGAATGCTAGAGCATGGATTGGAAGTAGAAGAGGCTAATGAAACTGCTTGCATGGTTATTTGCTTATAGACTGGACTACTATTGCTGAGAATGATCTATAACTGGTATGAATTTTATTTGAATAAATACTTTTTGATATATCAGTACTTTTATTCAAAGTACTGATGATCAGACAGTACTTTCATCAAAGTACTGTTTGCTGAACTAAACCAGTTGAAAGAATTTTAGAAAAACCTTTTTGCTAAGTATTAAATATTTTTGAAATAAAGGTTGAATAAATGGTTTTTGTGATGATAACATCAATAGGTTATCAATCCACCATGGTTACAAAAGGATTGACTAATCCATGAGCAAACGGCTCTGGTAAAGATATATCAAATCCGTTTTTAGTTGACAACTTGCTAATAAGTTGGATGGTAATCAACTCACCATATCAGTAATGTGAAGAGTTGGCTAGCCCACAAGAAATGGCTTGTGGTAAAGGCTGTGGAAAAACCATTATTGGTAATTAGCTCACCATTAGATAGAAGAACTAACTAGTCCAGAAGGGTACAACTTTTGGTAAAGACAAAACAAATCTGTTGATAGCTGGTGGTTTGCTAAAAATCATATGGTTATCAATGTACCATGGTCTTACACACCAAAACATTTGGCTACTCCAGAGATAATGGCTTTGGTAAAGAGTTCTAAATCCATTACATTTTCAATGATTCACTTAGATGTGATGAGAATAGTATGCAACTTAAACTGAATTACTGTACAAACTGTCATATGTTGCTGTGTTGCTGAAAAGATGGAGATTGCTGGATGCTGCTGTGAAGAAAACAATTCTAAGAGATACTTTGACAAGCACAGATATTACAGAGATACTATCTAAAGACTAAAGAACAATCCATTTTTAAAGATGAAGCTGTTAAAGATATATTCACAAAGGAACTTGAAGTCAAGCAAGTAGAATTCAAGTTAGGGGAGGATTGTTGGGATATGAAAGTGCTGAAGATATCAAAGTACTGAAGATATGAAAGTACTGTAAGCTGCAAAGTACTGGAAGAAGTCAAAGAGTCAAAGTACTGCTAAAGACAAAGTCAAAGTACTGCAAGAGGAAGTCAAAGTACTGCTAGAACAAACAAACTGTTATATTCGTTTATGGAAAGTATTGTATTCCATGTTTAGATTACTTGTCGTACAAGGTTATCAATTGTAAACCGACTAGGATATCCTTGAGCCTATAAAAGGACTCCTAGATTGGCATTAGATGTACGTTTTCAGAAAAAGAGTTTTAGAGTTTACGAATTAGTGTTTTAGAGAAAAGTTCGATTATCTTAGAGTTGTATTAGAGTATCTGCATAATAAGCAGATTTAGAGTTTATAATAAAGTTATTCTTCTTAGCTTTGTTAAGTAAATTCCGCGTACTTGATAAAGATTGCTCAGTGTTTCTATTGTTAATAACTTAGGATTTATCCAAGGTTATTAAACCTTAACAAGCTAGTTAAGTTAGTTTGATTAAAGTATATCGATCCAACAAAATGGGAAGGATGGATTGATGCAAACGAAGAAACTGAAGCTGATTGTGGCAGATAGATGGATGATATGATATTCTTCTTGTGCTCCATCTACACTTTCCACCATTCAGCAACTTACTCCATCTTCTTTTTTCCCTTCCTTGTTACGATGTGTGAAGAAGCACCACGAATTGGTGCACTTAGACCAAGAACCACCTCTCTGTCCTTAGGGAGTGGTGGGTTTCTTGCTCGAGGTCTTGGTTGGGGGTTAGATGATGAAGGTTTGGGGTTTGAAGTCCTCTTCTTAGAAGAGTCATCAGAGTCTTCAGAAGCATCACTTGGATTCACCACACTATCATCTTCTGATGATGGAAGAAATGGGGATTTTAATGGTCGTGGTTCTTATGGAGGTATGTCAAATCGCCATGGATTGGATTCTTGTGGAGGTGCACTGACTGCCATGGGAGAAGTTTCTTCGTCTGTATCTTCAGAGGGTGATACATACGAACTTAATGAAGAGCTATTCTCTCCTTTGCTTGGATTGCTTGCCAAATAGTTCTTTTTCCATCTCTCCAGACTGCTGTTGGAGGAGGTATTGTCATCTGATGAAAGATTGATTGGGTTGGAGCTGCTCATTATTGGGATTTTTGGAGCAATTAGGGGTTTGATTTGGATTGGTGTGTGCGTTATATGAGATTAAGGGTTCTTTTTATAAGTGAAGTTTAGGGTTATTGAAGTAAATATGGGGCAGGTTAAATGTGGTTGGAGAGTTAATGAGTTTCTTGGGTATTGGACTGAGATAAGTTTTAGAAGTTGACTATATTGACTTACCTGTTCTAAACCGCGGATAGGTCTTTTGTAAACACTTCTGGCTATTCCTAACCACTGACAACAATAATCTTTGTCTCTGTGTTTGTTTTGTGTTTTTGACTTGCAGGTATGAAGGATTTGTATACATAGGAGCTGGTGTGTGAGCTGCTTGTGTTTGTTAAAAAAAAAAAAAAAATTGTGTAATCCTTCATATTTGTGTGAGCTCTTTCTTGATTTAACACTGCCTTACTTGCTCTATCTCTTGGATATTTGGAGGAGTGATCATCTGTATCCACTGATGGTTTGTTACAACCGCGGATAGTAGTTATGGAACCGCGGATAGTATGATACTTTGTTTTGGATACTACAGGGGTTGTTTTGACACTTTGGCAAAAGTATATATCTCTCCCCAAAATCACGGATGGATCAATTTATTTGATCTTCTAACCACTTCCAATTGGCGCTCAACTTTAACCCTAATCACTTTCTTTGATTTATTCACAAAACCCACTACATATCCATCATTAATCACAATGGCTGAAAACTATTCCACTTTACATAACCTTGTTGCCGTACTCACTAAGGATGCTCGATCTGAAGGGTTTCATCAAATGATTGATTTCCTAGTTCACAGTCCCATTCACTATGCTTTAACAGTTGAACCTACCATTCTTAAAGCCTACATACATCAGTTCTGGAGAAATGCTACACTTGAAGAGGTTGATGGTTTGGTGGTGTTTAATACTGTTGTGGATGAGAATGCTATCTCTGTTACTGAGGAGATAATTAGTGAAGTTTTAAAGCTTGATGATGCTGATGGTGTTGATAATCTTTCCGATGTTGAGATTGTTGCTGGTTTAGAGGATTAGGATATACACACAGAGGTGAAAAGGTACAATTTTTTAAGAGTTTGTTTTCACAACAATGGAAGTTTTTGATTCACACTTTGTTGATGTGTATGAGTAACAAGACCATAGGCTTTAATGACTTTCCTTCAAAAATTGCTACTGCTATTATTTGTTTGTATGATGGAAGGAAATTTAACTGGTCTAGGATGATATATGAGGGGTTAGTACAGAACATTAGGAAGAAGGGTAAATACTACTTGTATCCTAGGTTTGTTCAACTGCTTGTGGAACATCAAATAGTGGAACCTGTTGAACATGATAGAGAGTATGAAGTACATCATATGCTTCCTAGAGTTTTTGCACATATGAGGAATCAGCCACAGAATGTTGTCATTAGAGATGTTCCTTTATTTCCTCACATGCTTACTTTGCCTACTGATTTTGAGTTTAATGAAGGTCTTGCATCATGGACTAGGAGAACACAGGGCACTAAGCTTCCTCAGGCTAGTGTTAGTGGTATGGTTAATGAGGCTGTCACATGGAGTGGAGGTGACATGATTGGAAGGGCTTCCACTACTGATTCATGCTTTGATGCTGGTCAGGATAGTGGAAACATCAATAAGACCCAACCATTGGCAACTCCTAATGTGGAGAGTTCTTTGGAACTTAACACAGGTGGAGGAATCCCTAGCCAACTGGCTGCTACAGGGTACATAGATGATCAGGCTAGGTCTGGTGCTATGTCTTCTATATCCAAGGATTCACCTCTCTGAGCAGTTAACACAGCTCGAAGTGATGAGGATAGATTGGAACCTGACATTGAATTGACGGTTAATGACTTTGTACATGATGACTTTTCCAATGAACCACCTATCTGACCAGTTCACACAGGTCGAAGTGGGGAGGATATTCTTGAACGTTTAAATGAATTGACGGCTACGTGTGCCAAAATGGAAAATACAATTTCAGGTCTACAGGAGTTAGCTGTGTTTCAGGGTAAGGATATTCGGAGGTTGAAGCATAGAGTATTGGTTTTGGAGAAAGTGAAAAGACCTGGAGTTGCTGTTTTGAAAGCTATGAGAAGAAAGAAAAAGAAGGTGGACTCCTCTACTGCTCTGAATGCGAAGGATGTATCCAAACAGGGGAGGAGTGATGGCATGAATTCAGGGGAGGCTGTGGATGTATCTGTTAGTGTACCTATGGAAGAAGATGTTGATAGTGGAGATCAAGATTTTTTGGTTTCTGATAAAGATGGGAATGAGGTTGTTCTTGAAAAATTGAAGAATGTTGAAATAGTGCAGAATACAACAACTGATAGTATACCTGAAACCATGGTTAGTACTCTTGTAACCACTGATGCAGTTTCAGACTTGGCTATTGTTCCTACTACTGTCACACCCACTGCTATCATAACCACTTCCACTGTTGTCACAACTCTCTCTATATTACCACCTAAGTCTAAAGAAGTAGAGAAAGAAGCTGCAAGTACATTGATTAATATGAGCAAAACATCATCTATTTCTACACCCATCATTGCACCTGCTTTATCTGTTCAATCTACTGCAACCAAACCTAAAGGAAAAAGTTTAGTTATTGGTGAATCATTGAAGAAGAAAGTGGTTAAATCCGATATTGGGAAAGGAAAACGGATTGTTGAACCAGAGCTGAAGTTTAAAAGTAAAGCAGAACAAGAAGCTTATGATGAAGAGTATGGAAGAAATTTGTTAGCTGAAGACCAAGCAGCTTTGGATAAAAGAAAGAAAGAAGAAGAGGAAGCTAGTGAGAGATGGTTAGATATATGGTATGAATCACAAAACTATCTTCAAGCTTCTTTACAAATACTTGATGAGTTTACTGCACAAGAATGGAAACTGTTGGATGATGAGGAGAAAGCTAGACTGATGAATGGATGGGCAAGGAATGTGAGCAAAACAAAGAAACATGTCATAAGAAAGAAACCTCCTACTATGGCTCAGATGAGGAATGTATTGATGAATATTATTAAGAATTCAGGCATATATGTTTCTGATAATCTCAGTAGGTGTTCATTTGAAAGAATTTTGGAAATTTATGAAAGATGTATGATGATTAATAAAGATGATTCTGTCCAATGAATTCTAAAAAGGAAGAAGAGTGGATTAAAAAAGATGATGAATGGATTCAAAGTAAAAGAAAGAGAAAATCTGAGGTTTAGGAGACATCTGATTCTAAAAGATTGAAAGTTGTTGAAGATGTAAATCAAATCATTTCTTAAGAGTTTAAGCTAATAATTGGAAGTGAAGGAGTTTGGAAAATTCAAAGACTCAACAATGAAGTTTCTGAGTATAATAAATTTTCACAAATGCTTCAGTATTTTGATAGAGATGATTTGATGAATCTTTGGATACTTTACAAGAATAAATTTGGGGAAGTACATCCAAATGATTATCATGAGAGGCTGGTTTATCATAATTTGAAGATTCTATTTGAACCTACTCATGATGAACCTGAATGGCAAGGACTCTACAATGGTCAAGTTACTAGATGGTTTTTATATCAAACTTGTGGAGTTCATGTTTTAACTGTTTCTGGAAAGGTTATTCATATGCTTGTAGAAGGTGATTATCCTCAACTGAATAAGCATCCAGGAATAATTGCTCAGATGTTGAAGCCTGGTTGTATCAAGATGTTAGTATCTTATGATGGTCAAGCTTACGATTTGTTGCTGAAGTATGAGAAGACACTTAAAGCTAGTAAGTGTTTGGCTACATCCTCCAATTCAGATGTTTTGAGCTTAAAGAAAACTTGAGAATTCTGTTGGAATTTATCAAGTTTAGGGGAGGATTGTTGGGTTTTAGGTTCCTTGCATCAAGAATTATTCTAAGTACTGGAACCACGGACAGGTTTGATATAACCACGGACAGAAGAGTGTAACCACGGATGAAGACAACTGCGGCTAGTAGTATTGTGTAACCACGGATAATATATAGTAACCACTGCTAGTCTTGTATAGTCGGTTAGTTTATTGTATTAGATAAATATGGAAAAGATATTTATCTTGTAGGATACGTATTGTATATTGTATAGGACTCCTTAGCCTATAAAAGGAGGTCCTAGGTTAGGTTAGACGTACGTTTGTTTTATATCTAAGGTCGATACACTTCAAGGTTGCAAAACCCTAATACTGTAAGAGTATTCGTATTAATAAATAATATTGAGGTGTTGAATGTTTACTGTTCTTCTTCTTAAGATTAAGTATTAAATTCCGCGTAATACTTGATAAGCTTTTGTTACAAGTCAGTTTCTATATTAGATCGTTTGCTCAACTGGGATCAACAATGTGCCTTCACCGAAGATTGGTCTCTTGATTCTCTCTTCAACTTTCGTGAAGAAATAGTCCATATTGTTCACACATACCCTCCCCGAAAGATTTAAATCGCATAATATGCAAACCTCGACCATATTACTCCGATCCAAACATTATCTTCACACGGTACATCCGAGAAGAGTACAAGCCTCTTGCACTCATCCTACGTGAAAATTTTTGGAGCCTTAGGGGAAATCGAGAAATCCTTCCCGCTTGTTGTGCTCACATGTTGTACTGTTTGCTAACACAACAACCATACAATCTCTCCTGCTTCTTCGCAAGGCGAATTGTAAATCTTCAAGGCTCCAAGAATAAACTCATCCCTTATGGAATGTTATTGACATGCCTCTATCATAATGTTATGCACTTCCATCCTCAATTTCAAAGTCCGTTGTACGTACTTGTGAACAAGATGATGGAACCGCTAAACATATCTCTCATGAAGACTTTCTTCATTCTTGATTCCACCAACACTCATCAATCACTTAATGATCCTCCTAGAGAAAACACTCAAGAAACCTAGTAGTATTTCAAAATAGGATCAATTCTCTTGTACTCGTGCTTTATCAATGTAATCCTATTTCTCTCATGAAATAAAACATCTTACATTTGACATCTTAGTGTTAGAACCCCTTTAAACTAACCTTGGAATATAATGCATTGTCAAGATCATTGCATACCTTTAGTAAAGGTTATGTTGAGCAGATGGACGGATCCCAAAGTTTGTGCTAGACGGATCCCTACACTTAGGGAACCGTGGGATCCGGCAAACAGAAAATGCAATTGCAAGCATTATATTTCAAACATATCCTTAGAACACCTCACACTAAGCTAAACATAGTGTCTTAAGGCAAATTAAGTCCTTATCAAGATAGGTTGATCTTTCCTACTCACACATAACTTACCTAGACCACACTCTAAAGACGCTTGTAGATCTATCGTTTCATCTTTAATCCATTACTCTTCCGCTTTCAAACTCACACTTCATTTTTCACTTGATCCCTCACATTTAGCCTTAGAAATCTTTCGATTATGGCAAAATTGATCATAAATCATCCTTACCTCAAAATTGATCAAAGTTGATCAAACTATAGCTTTTCCCATCTTAAAGCTTCTAGGATATTTTCCAAAACACTATCCTAAGTTACAACCTGATCTCTAGGATCATTTAGCTTCAATTGACACTCTCATCTTTAGTGTCATCCTTGCTCATCCATTGGTACTCATGAAAGTTCCAAATCCTTCCATAAAAGACAATCATTAGCTACACCACTCATTACCTTCAAATACTTAAGCACCCCTTTATTTAAGACACTTAGGAGGACTGAAACACTCAAAATGATGTAGATCTTAGATCTTAGAAACATCATTTCCACTCTTTCATAGCTGCTGAGAGCCGGATCCCTATGATTAGCCTAGACGGATCCCTCTGAGGAGGGAATCGTGGGATCCGGATGACAGTCTATGTCAATTCTTGCTAAAACTATCATTTCAACTCATCTTCCTAACTCAAACACTCCATCTCATCTTAAATGAGTTCCTAGATCAGTGCAAACTATGAAGTTGACTCTTGTGCATGTTAATCATCACATTCCAATGAATCCTAGTGGCTTAAGGCTTAAATGCACTTGCCAAATCTCTTGGTTTATAAACCACTTTGTTAGGACCTCCATAGTCATCACTCTCATCCTAACTTTCAGCACTTTAGAAACCCTTGCAAACCTCTTGAAATCATCTCATCATGAGGAAAACCCCAAGTAGTAACTTATCCACCAAAGAACCAGCCATGAAAAGGGCTCGTGTCATACACGATATCTTCAACCGAATCATCTCCGGTCAAGCCAACAAATGATAGGACCTTTACTCAACCAATAAAACCAATTCCTAAAAGGATAATACCCACAAAACTACGTATGCCAAACACCACCATACCTCCTAGGCCAAACAATATCATCTCCACTAAACCATCACCATTGGTTCCTAGAGCTATCTCTTTTACATCACCACTATCATCACCACACCTCTACAATTTAGAGGACTTGCCTCCTAGGCCGTCTCATCCGCTTCCGCCGACAACATTTTCCTCATTAGGAGGAATAATGGTACAAAATCAAGGTGTTGAGTCAACACTTGCTCCGGTTTCCTTTTCGCCGTTTCTATCATATAATCCCATTTGGATTATGAGAAATCATCAAAGTCAACCACCCGACCATATGGAAGTTGACACTTCTCTACCACCACCATCATTCTTGGTCGAACCATTCTCAAATGCGCCTCCACCAATCCCTCCATCGTTTGAAGCTCCACAAGCCGCTTCACTTGATTCTTCGCATCAAGCCATTTCATTTCTTCCACCACCACTACCTAGCCATGACAAAGATTGCTATCATTGTCAACATGTTGAAAGTTTGATACATGAAGTACGAGAAGACCAACGTTTCATGTTCTATTATCTCCTCGAACGTTTCGACGAGATTAAACCTAAACAAAACTTGATCTAGAAGATTTTAGTGGTGTCCTAGCATCAAGCGATAGTTGGTTTAGAAAATCCTAGTCATGTATTTTCTTATTTTTTAGAGTCATGTATATCATAACTCTAGTTTTATTAAATGAAATTACATGCTACTTGTTATTTTTCTGAGCATATGATTACTTTGTATTCATATCTCATTTTTGTGATAACATTACTTGTTATATCACCTTTGCTGAAATTAATCAGCTAATATGGATCCCTCAGAATTGCCTAGACGGATCCCTACTAGGAGGGAACCGTGGGATCCGTGAGACAGAAAGCTATTTTCTACTAACTTGGACCACATTTGCAGGAAATTGTAAATTATACTTGCTTTCTAACCTTTGTTTTGTAGTTATTCAATTTACACATGAAGACTTTGACATCCTAAAGCTAGGGGGAGCTTTATGTCAAAGCAATACATTGCAAATTACTTGCAATATTAGGTTTACATTTTGTTGGATATTGGATTTCACATACACATCAAACCATAACACAAAGTAGGCGTACAAGAGTTTTAGAGAGAGAAAGTTAGAGGTTTAGGGAACTTTAGTGAGAGAAAGAAAAATATTATTATGAGCTCCAACTCTCTACCTTGGAAGGTAGAGAGTATTTATAGTCTTACAATAAAACGCCACACAACGGGGCTGTGGATCAGGCATACAGTGGGTAAAGACCCGTCCGTCCTCCACGGTGTTACTTAACTAAATACTACTTAGCTTAAAATAACTATGACTACGAGCTTTCTAACGATTACATATACTTGAGGTGACCGACTCTTTAATACCTGGAATTTCTAATTCCTAACAATCTCCCCCTAAGGGAGGTCACCTCAAACATATACTAAAATTACATTGAATACAAACAGATATTACATTAACAATTGTTCTTGCATTCTTGATGTAGTACTTTGCTCCGAAGCTAGTAGTCATTGATTCCTCTCATTGCATGTTTGGTTAATCCAAGTGGAGGTCTTTTACTGATCCACGTGATAATAATTTTATGCCAGCTTTTGAGATCATCAGCTAACAAAAAAAAATCTCTGAGACATCCATTGTGGTGTTGGTATTATGTGATGTTGTGACTTTCGGACCGACATGCTTACATTCTGGATCATGATATCTTCACATCAGAGTAGCGGAAGCTTTCGTTGATTCATGATATTGGCAGCAGCGTAGCAGAAGCATGGAGTGAAAATATCAGAGTCATTGATGCACTAATCATGATTTCTTTTGAGATGAATGTGTTAAGTGAGCATGCGGCTATGGATTGACCGCTTCATTCTGATCAGCTGCAAACGTAGGACGTACCTGCATACAACAGTTAGCAATAAATCACATGAAAGTGTCTTTGATCACTTTCGTTGAATTGAGGTACACGGCCCACGGTTCCCCGTTGAACAGTACAAGTACTGCCTGTGATCAAGTATAATTCCGAAGAATTTCCTTGACAGGGTTTCGCAGCTGCTTTAGCTGTTCTCAAACCGGAACGTCTCAAAGAAGACAACACGGAGTGAGTGAACCAGCGAATAGAAATTCACTGATTGATGAAAAGATATTTGAAAAACAAACGTGTATTGCTCAATAGAAATTGTTTTTGCAATACAACGAAGGTTTTAATGAACACCAATTATCAATCATAAAACACCTTTTGATTTGAAATATTCGTACACGGTCGATGTGCTAAAGAAAAGAGTTTTTAAGCACAATGACCGGTTTTTCAAAGGTATCCGTCAATCCATAACCTGAACCAGGATTGATTCAAAAGATTGAACATCCCCATTGTTTCTATTCAGTTGTCACATGGTTGATCTATTGATTATATCTCACATGCCACCCACCAGGAGCTTGTTTGATGTTGGCTCCAGAAGGCTTTCCATCTTCATTATGAATATGTTTGCATATCACTCAGATGTTCTGGAAATACCACAAGGATAGTGCGTAGGACTCAAGATATAATCTCTCTTTCCACATTGTGTGAAACAGAGAGTCTTCATTGAAAGTGTCCTAATGAGATTTATTGATGATCTCGTGGCTCTAGACTTAATTTGTGCATATTTGGTTCCTGTGCCGGAGACTAGGGAGAGGGTCTCCTTCTTCAATATCAACAATCTCTAAGAGAAAGTCGATAGATTATGTAGGTTCCCCGTGAGAATGAAACAAGCCCTTATAAGAGGAACTTGAGTGGTTTGGGAAGTTGTAGTGCAGAGCGTCACTGGGTCCATGACGTCTTGTCTTCAATACCAATGTTACCATCAGTAGCATATGAATTGTACCCGGTTCTGCCCTATGGTTGAATAAATGGAGGGCTATTTCTTTTCACCCTTTTCTCATTCAATTCTTTTTCATTCTTTAACCCATTCAGTGCTTACCGAGACTTCATAGCTAGAACCTTGTTGGGTTTGTTCCAGTACTAGCTCCGTCTCAGTCCGCACTCTTCCCATATCTCATTTTTCTCCTTTTATCATCATACCTAAGGACTTCTATACTAACTAGTGGATTGTCCCTGGGTAGATCCCTCCGGTTCTGGCGGAGCATGGGAACAAATACCTAACCTTATCATCCTTATATCACCGTACATATAGTAAATTAGGTCGGTCTATTTGGTATTGTTCATATGCCATTTGAACTAATTGAAAACCATTTGAAAATCAATCCAGATACTTGTGATATATTATCAGAGCATTTTGTACCTGAATTGTTTTTGATATTTTTAGAGCAAGTGCTCCCCCTCAACATGTGCATCAGATGTTTGAAATAGTTTTGCACACGGAGGCAAGAGAAAGAATTAACTTCTTTGATTACCATTTTCTAAAAGATATCAACATCACTTCCCTGATCAAAACAAGTAGATAAAGCATTTTCGGGAAGGATGAGGTTTTCACAATTTTGCTCCCCCTCAATATGTGCATCAAGGTATGAAAGGATTTTTGCACATACTAGAGGGAACATGCACATTGATATAAATTGATCACGTTTCGGATCTTTGTGGTTTAAGATAGATGCTCCCCCTCAACATGTGTATGGAAAATTTGAAATCGTTTGTCACATGTGGGAAGGAGAGATTGTACATTCTTATAAAACCATTTTCCGAATTATCAGTTTAAATTCAATTTAAATCACAAATTCTCCCCCGATCGCAATTATCAAATCATTTGAGATTTGTGATCTCTGTAGATTTAAATTGATTTTGAAAGCTTTTTAAGGAGAATTGTGACTTGATTATGAAAAACGTTTTAGCTGACAATAATCGGATATTAAGACTTTAAAACTCCATTGAGTAAACATGCATGAATATCTTTTGAAAACAATTGAATGAAAAATAACTTTTTAATTTAATTTAAATCATTCTCCCCCTCAATCAATGACAAAGGTTGTTGATTGAGAGATAGATATTTTGACAAATAAGTCCAGATGATTATCAAAAATAGAGTACTAGTTATTTTTCAAAGCAATTAGTTTTCAGCAGATAAATGTTTATAGAATCAGAGCATGAAATTTTGAAAACATGATAAAGTGTGGCTCTGTTCTGACTTTGAAAAGCGGGTTACTGCCTGAAATGACAATAAACCATTTTATTCTCTTTCTCCCAAAAATATTTTTTGATTTTTTGATTTTTTATTTTTTTTTAAAATTCGAACAATATCTAAAGTCCCGTGTCATTCTTTGAATGACAACACAAAGACCGTAGATATTATCGAATCGAGAAAAACATGACAAAAAGACATTTTTTTTTTTTTTTTTTTTTTTTTTTTTTTTTTTTTATCAAATTTATATGGATTTTTGAAAGTTTTAAATTTTTCTATTTGATTTTTGAAGGTTTTATAATTTTGTATTTTGTTTTTCGAATAGATATTTACAAGAGATAGATGAAGGAAACCTTTTACTCCTCGTCTTCCTCCTGAAGACGTTTGAGTGTTTTTGGTTGAAGGCTTTTCAAGCCAAGTCGTGGAAGAACAAACTCAAAACGTTCTCTTGGAAGAGCTTTGGTGAAGATGTCTGCTAACTGGTATTCAGACCTCACAAAATAGAGTTCCACCACACCTTTTTCCACTTGTTCCCTGATGAAATGATGTCGAATGTCGATGTGCTTTGCTCTTGAGTGTTGTACGTTGTTGCATGAGAGAGCAATAGCACTTTTATTATCACAGTACAGAGGGATTTTGTTAAATTCAAAGCCATAGTCAGATAATTGGGATCTCATCCATAGGATTTGAGCACAACATGATGACATGGCTATGTATTCAGCCTCTGTAGAGGAAATAGAAGTTACTCATTTGCTTCTTTGAAGACCAGCTCACAAGCTTATCACCCAAAAACTGAGCACCTCCAGACGTACTTCGACGAGTATCTTGACACCCTGCATGATCAGCATCTGCATAGGCTGTTAGTGACATACCGGTGTCCTTCGGGTACCAAAGTCCCATATTGATGGTTCCTTGGAGATACCGAAAGACCCGTTTAACCGCTTCAAGGTGCTTTTTAGTAGGCTTAGCCTGGTATCTAGTACACATGCAAACAGCGAACAAGATGTCTGGTCTACTAGCTGTGAGGTACATCAGGGATCCAATCATACTACGATATTTTGTTTGGTCTACCATGATCCCAGAGTGGTCCTCATCTAGTTTAGTTCGTTCAATCATGGGAGTGTCAACAGGGTCACTTGAATCAAATCCAAATTTCTTTAAAATCTCATTTGCATATTTAGATTGATTTATGAAAATGCCTTCGGGACTTTGTGAAATTTGTAATCCCAAGAAAAATGACATTTGTCCCATCATTGACATTTGAAATTTTGAACCCATTTCATTTGAAAAACGGTCACACTCATTGGGGTCAGTCGAGGCAAAGATGATATCATCAACATAAATTTGAACATGAATTAAATGTTTGCCTGACTTTCTGGTGAATAATGTTGGGTCAACTGCTCCTTTGCTAAATCCGGTAGATAGAAGAAACTTTGATAGCGTATCATACCATGCCCTTGGAGCTTGCTTTAAACCGTAAAGAGCCTTCTTCAAACGATAAACGTGAGTAGGATGCTCTTGATTCACAAATCCTTCCGGTTGGCTGACGTAGACGACTTCTTTAAGAACTCCGTTCAGAAATGCTGTCTTTACATCCATCTGATAGACCACCATGTTCTTACTAGCAGCATTAGCCAAAAAGATTCTGATTTCCTCGATTCGAGCAACAGAAGCAAAAGATTCTTCAAAGTCAATACCCTCCTCTTGACGGTATCCTTTAGCAACTAATCGAGCCTTGTTCTTCAACACATCACCATGCTCATCAAGTTTCACTTTGAAGATCCATTTTAGAGCAATAATCATAGCACAATCTGGAGCAGGTACTAACTCCCATACATCAAGTCGATCAAACTCATGAATTTCTTCTTGCATGGCATTGAACCAGCTATCTTCATTCATGGCGGTTTTAACATCTTTTGGTTCGATCTTAGAGAGTACGGAGTTGAAGAAGCACCATAAGGCATCGGTTGCAAGTTGTTTCCGTGTGGATACTGGACGAGAGGGATTTCCAATGATGTTGTCTAATGGATGATCGTGAGTCCATTTTCTGAGGTGTTCATGTGGTAGTTGTTGAGGGACTGAAGTAGCAGAGTCGATGTCTCCTGAAGAAGATGGTTCTGATGAAGATTCAGGAGCAAATATGTTTTCAAATGGAGCATCTTCAGGAGTAGCAAAGGGATTAACTTCATCGTTAGTGCCAGAAACAGTTCCATGATGTACATTCGAAGATTGATGATTTGTTGATGAGACTGAGTGATCAGCAGCAGGCGCTTCTTGACTTAACGATATTGAGACTGTAGGATTGATTTCATTCTCAGGGATATGAGCAGCCTCTGTTGTGGGAATTGACAGTTCAATAGCACTTGGCTCATAGAGTTCATCAAACATAGGATCAAACAATTTCTTTAAATCATCTTCAGATGGAGGTACATATGGAATTGCTGGGGAAGAAATTGGTACGAGGGATGAACCAATGGGACTGTTTTGAAGTGCGGGTCCTGAACTTGATTGTCCAGGAGCCATTTGACCGGTCAGCTCATCAAACGTGACGTGAATTGTTT
This sequence comes from Chrysanthemum seticuspe, assembly GCA_019973895.1. Taxonomy (NCBI): domain Eukaryota; kingdom Viridiplantae; phylum Streptophyta; class Magnoliopsida; order Asterales; family Asteraceae; genus Chrysanthemum; species Chrysanthemum seticuspe. The sequence goes on from BPTQ01000008.1 coordinate 44,118,699, forward strand.
CCATGATATTTCGGGTTCTCTTGTTGTAGATTCGGTATCCTTTTCTGTTTGATGCATAACCTACAAATACTCCAATGTCTGCTTTAGCTCTAAGTTTGCCTAAATCTTGGCCCTCATTAGTTGGATAACACAATGCACCGAACACACGAAGGAATGAAAGATTAGGTTTTCTGTTGTGGATAAGTTCATATGGAGTTTTTCCATGAGCAGTGTGAATCAGGGATCGATTTTGGGTGTAGCATGCAGTGGCGATGGCTTCACCCCAAAGAAACATTGGAACTTTTGAGTAAATCAGCATTGTCCTTGCGGCTTCCACAAGAGTTCGATTTCGTCTTTCAACTACACCGTTCTGTTGAGGAGTTCGAGGAACACTTCTTTGATGACTGATTCCAATACTTTCATAAAACTCACTAAGTTGTTTGTTAACAAACTCAGTTCCATTGTCTGTTCGGATGATTCTGACCGTTTTGTTAAGACGAACCTGCAGTTGTTTTATGAGTTTGATGATGATATCTGGAGTTTCATCCTTTGTCTTTAAGAACTTTACCCAGGTGAATCTAGAGAAATCATCAACCACAACTAACACATATTTCTTCCCAAAGATATTCTGCACTCTCATGGGTCCACATAAGTCCATGTGAATTGTATGAAGAGCTTCTGTGACAGAGTTAGTAGGTTTGGGTTTATGGGCATACTTCTTGCTTTTTCCCAATTGGCATGCTGAACAAAGATGATCCTTTTCATACTTAAGTCTAGGTAAACCTACAACTAAGTCCTTTCAAGAGAGATCATTGATGGTGCCGAAGTTCAAGTGATTGAGACGACGATGCCATAACCATGACTTTGTTTTAGAAGCCTTTGACAACAAGCAAATTGGAGAAGACTTCATCATATCTTCGATAGAGATGGTGTATAGATTTGAACCACGTGAGCCTCTCAAAAGTTCCTTACCATCAAGTTCTCTAACGAAACAAGTATGTTTTCTGAAGGCTACTTCTAGATCAGAATCGCAGAATTGACCAACAGAGAACAGGTTATGACCAAGACCTTCTACATAATATACTCTGGAGATAACACTTTTACCAACAACATAACCTCCATAACCCATAATTGCACCGAAATGATCATTCCTGAATCTAACTGTCCCGATGAATTTGCTCACGAAGTTCATGAGCCATGACCGGTCGCCAGTCATATGCTTGGAACAGCCTGAGTCTAGGTACCACAGAACGATTTGAACGATCTGCAGTTGAACACAGACAAGAATGGATAACTGGATAATTGGGATCCCCATGCAAGAATGGGTTCCATTTGGTTAGTAACAATGATTGGAACACCCACATCAGAAATAGAAGCATTCATATCATAAATTGATGCAATGGGATCATTATGAATAGATGCAGTACTAGTGTCTGTATTTGCCCTATTCAAAGTGTGCTCACTTCTTAAGGGAATAGTTCTACCAGTAGGCATCCATTTTCTAGTGGGCGTTGCCTGATTAACCTTATGGCCCACAGGTATCCATTGATAACCTATCTTACTAAATGTTCTTCCTGTGGGTTTCCACTGTTTTCTAACTCTCTTTCGCCTTTGCCTTTTAGCCTTTTTAACGTGATTGTTTTCATTAGTAATGTTAACTGGGGGTATGACAACATTAGATAAAACATTCACACCACATTCATGATTAGAAGCAGAATTCAAGCAGACATCATTACAAGGAATGCAAATAGTATCAGAATTCGAATTAATTACAGTACGCCTATGGCTAATACTAGAATCAACACGATTTCGTTTTATTCGACTCAAGCTTAAAGTTCCTAGGTTGGTCTTCTACTCTCTTCCAATGCACATTCTTAGCTTGTAAGGTCCTATCATTCCTTGTATTGTCTTGAGACTTTGACCTGCTCGCTTTAATGTCAATGATTACTCCTGTAGAGGGAATGGGAACATTAGTTGGTTTTGTTACTCTTTGCATCTCCTGTTTAGATGTACTGGGATCTGAATTACATGCAGGCACACTAAGGTTCACTTTCTTAACACCAGAAGTACTGGGATTTGTACTCCTAGAAGGCACACTAGAGTTCGCTTTCTTAGCATTAACAAATCTGGAATCTGAACTACTTAAAGGCACCCTAAGGTTCACATTCAAAACATTGGGCATCGAATGAATATCATACTTGGCACTAGGCATCGAACATGGAATCAAAGGATTAACCCTCTCACCTAAGGACTTTGGGCATATTGTGATTAAGCATTCTAGAATTTCTTGAGATCGTTTGGCATATAAGCATGCATGCCCAATTGCATTGTCAAGTGGTTTCTCTAACTTATCCTCTTCAACAATCTCCCGGAGACATTCTAGACAATCCTTAAGGGATGAGAAGTATGTTTGAATAGCAAGTTTGTTATTCCTGAGATGAGGGGGGACATATTTCACAGACAAAGCATATTTATTACAAGAGTGTACCTTTGATACACCATTCTCCCCATTGGTCATTGGCATTTTCCCTTTTACCTGGCTCTTCAGATTCTCAATTTCCTTTTGCAATGAAGCTATTTGTTCGTTGTTTTTGTTACGAGTGACCTTTATTGATTCAAATAACTCATTGAAATGACGTTTAACCTTTTCATTTTCTTCTAGAAAACTTTCGTTTTCCTTTTGTAATGCATTTACTAAGTTTTGAAGATGAAACGTTTGAGAATTCTGAGAATCTAAAGGAGGAGGCATTTGGGAGCCAGTCACATTGTTCTTTTCACCCTTTAACTGAGAGATTTGGGCTTTCAATTTTCTGATCGTGTTACAATGAGCATGAATCTGTTCATCACGTTTGTTTATTTGAAAAACTGCATCAAACTCTGGAGCATCTGAGGATATCTTGATATTTGAAGTTTTTACATTTTCTTTAAGATGTTGATATTTTAGTTGTAAATTAAAATGCTCAACCTCTAATTTAGAAAATTGTTTAACCAAATTGTCGTGATCATCCAGTTCAATTTTCTCATTTAGTTTAGAATTAGTCTTTTCAAGCTCAATGACACGATCATGGGAGACTTTCAGGGCAACAGATAATTTATGAAATTGAGAAGCATTAATGGAACAATTTGTAGCAGTGAAAAACACATCTTGAGCAACACATTCAGTAATAAGAGTCTCATTCAATGTATGCAAGTTCTTCCTCTCAATCTCATTATATTTTAGTGCTCGCTCATAGTCACTAACCTCAACAATCATTGCATCAAATTTCTTTTCCATTTCTTTAATGTCTAGATTCATTCCCTTTTTAAGACTTTCAAAATGATCTTTTAGTTGTTTAAAGAAAGGCATGACTTCAGTTAAATAACATTCTTTTGTTTGATCAAAACCCCTTTCCCCTTCAGTTATACCAGTGGGTGTGATCCTTTTCTTACAAGTTTTCTCAAAATCAACAAATAGTTGAAAAATAACATATTGACTAATTAAGGTCTTGCTTTTAGTGGCTATAGTCCTAGGTACTAAATGCATTGGTGTATTTGGAGGATACACAGTCGCTGAAGGCATTTTCCTAAAGGGAGGGTTTGTTACAACAAGATTCTCTGCTTTTTGCTTATCTAAATCCTTTTTTCAGAACACTTGTTCGGGTGTTAACAACGTCTGAGGCTTAAACATGTTCAAAGAAATCCAATTCTCCTTCTTGTAATCATGGGGTGTGATATTTATTTTCTTCTCTTTACATTTAGGATCATCTAATTTCTTGTTCATCTTTTCCCTAGAGACTTCATCTTATTTCTTATCTTCCTCAGTGCACTCAACGCAACTAGGTTTCTGTCTAGGTTTAAGGATTTCATTGCCATCATAAAGAACCTTATGAGCATTTCTAGCCTTTTTAATGACCTCTGGATTTGGTTCCTCAACAAGGGGAATGCTATGCTTATCGCTTAAGACTCTATGCTTAGTGATTAAGTGAGCAGTCTGAATGGTATTTCCTTGTACATACAACTTATTTTCAAGCTTGTTTTTCAAGGTTTTTAGATTAGAAAAATCATTCAAAAGTTTTGATTCCTTAGCACTGAATTCTTGCTTAAGCATTTTAACATTTTCTTGAAGTTCTTGTTTTTGCTTAGCAATTTTAGAAAGCTTTTCTTGAAGGAGTTTAACTCTTGTTTTAATACTTCTTCTCTAAACCTACTTTTTCTAATAGTTGTACGCATTTGGTCATCCATTTCCTGCTCACGGGTGGTCAACTCAAATTTTGCACGTTGTTCATAAATAGCAACACGTTCTTTATAGGCATTCAGTTCAGAGATGACAGAATCATCAGGGGCACATGCAGTGAATTCATCAAAAACATAATCATTATTGACTGCAGAAGATGCATCACTTGGTACAATCTCACTTTCACTTTGTATCACGTATTGATCATATGGGACAACATTGATATTACCCATATTATCAATATCTGATTCAATAAACACAGTTGATTGTACTTCGTTATGTATCTTTTGCTCATCAACTTCATCGTATAATTTTAATACCTCAGAAATGATTTTGTCTTTGGATGGACCAGCTTGTGGTGATTGAGAGACTTTAGGAGAGACCATTGGAGAAATGCTAGCCATGAAGATGGTTTGTGCAGTGGGTTCTTCATCAACATCAGAGTCGTATGCATCACAATCAGCTACTTGAAAGGCATTCTGATGATTACGGCCTATCTCCTGAATTGGCTGCTCATCCACATCTGCATCATATGTCTTAGCGTTTCCCTCAGCCAAGAACAACAACTCCTCTTCATCCAAAGCTGCACCATTATCCTGAGCTTGCACAAGCAACATCTTATCCCTGAAGTACTCGACATTCTGAGGGCGTTTTGGTGATGTGCAGTTCCTTGCAATGTGTCCGTCACCTCCACAATTGTAACATTTGATTGGCTTTGCTTGTCTCTGATTTCCATTCCTTCCTCTATTCTGATTTGCAGCATAACCTCTACCAGCTCCACCTCTTGCTTGTTCGTACTGTCGTTCTTGAACTGGCTGCACCATAACCTTCCCATCTCTGACAGTGGCTTGATTATGTGGATTGGAAGCAGTTATGAGATTGTTGTTGGTGTGTGGAAGAGAGTTCATGTTTTGACTAATCAGAAGAGCTAGTTGATTAATGAAGTTTCCCACATGTGCATCAACATCAGTTTGTTTGAACATAGGATCAGGAATGAGTTTGTGATTACCATTACCCATGGGTATGACTTGTGATGCTTTGGTTGTGATTCCGATGTTTGAGTAGAAGGCAGTTGAATCATTTGAAGAGCTTGTCTCTCCCTGGTTGGTTTTGAATTGATTAAGAATCATTTTTTCAAACATAGCATGTCTCTCATTCTGAAGGAGGAAGGCATAGAGTTGCTCATAGTTTGTATTCTTCAATCATTTGGTTAGCTTTACAGAGGTGACAAACTTGTGCCATTCGGGATTCATGTTGTTCACAAACTTTGAGTTCAGCTGAATGTTTGGCATAGTCATTCTGATGTTCCTCATATCATTCACAAGCTTGTGGAATCTCACATAGTACTCATAAACATTCTCATCTGGTTTCATTTTGAAGTGTTCAAATTCATCATAGAGTTGTGATTCTCTGTCTTCCATAGTTAATTCAGAACCTGAGAGAAGCATCTTGATATTATCCCACACTGCCTTTGCTTCGGTGTTGTGATTGATCAACTTGTAGATATCTTTTGGAAGACCTTGAAGTACGATGTTAGAAGCCCTGATATCAGCATCGAATCTCTTTTTCTCCTTATCATCGAGCTCATCATATGTCTTTGGTCTGTCAATTCCATAGATCATTGTTCCATCTTCAGCTGTATCAATTAAGTCTCTAGTAGTCTCAACCCAATATGGTCCTTCATCAATGGATTTGAGAATGTTGACTCCATTTTCCTTTCCAAGACAGTACAGTCTGATTCGTTGAGCCCAAGAGTCGTAGTCAGTTCTGTCAAGCATGGGTGGACGAGTATCTGAACCAGCTGCTTGAACATCCTCGGCAACAGTAGAGATGATTGTAGGAACGTTGGTAGACATGATGACAGATTAAACGGGATTTTATAACTCTATGATTAAACCAGGAAATAGATTCTTTCACGGGATTTTACTAAATCAAGAGAAAACCATATTCAAAGGATATCACCCAAGTCGCTAGGAAACCTTAAACCAAGTCGCTAAGTGCCAAGTCGCTATATAACAACTCGCTACAATCCAAGTCGCTAGCAAAATTTTGACAGAAATTCGCTAAGCACTAAGTCGCTAATTTGTCAAGTCGCTAAATAGCAACTCGCTAGGTACCAATTCGCTAACAATATAAAGTACAAGTCGCTAACTTACACCAAGTCGCTACGTGTAGTGGAGAATCCACTACGTGTCCTTTTTGTCGGCTTGTCTCAGTAGACAAGTCGCTAGCTCAACTCGCTAAGACCTTTGATTTGTCGATTTCAGTACATAGATATTTTCCGAAGAAATACAAAGGAATGTATTTCCCGGGTCGTTCTCCCAACGAGGGATGAATGGAGTTTGACAACTCACGTCGCGTGATTCGGGATTCGAATAGGTAAAAAGGATTTTCGAGGATTTCTAAACTACGGGATAAGCAATAGTAAAGGGAAGCAATAAAATCGACTAAATCTATGATGCAAATGAAGGAAATGCAACTAATTATGCAAGATTAAACAAAAACGCGATTAAACGTAATTAAGAAAGCGCGAATTAAATGCAACTACTATACTAAAAATTAGGAAAACAAGCAAGAAAATTACAAAACTATTTTTCAAAAATCAAATTTAACTAAAAAGAATTTTAGAAACTGGAATCACATTTTTCTTACTTTTTCTCTATTTATTATGAATTTAAAACTATTTAAAACTAATTAAAATGCTAGAAAATCTATTTTAACTAAGAAAATTCAGGAAAAATACTTTTTATGACTTTTTTATTTTTCTAAAACGGAGAAAATTCAAATTTTATTTTTTGGACCTTTTTCTGAATTATTTGTATTAAATACTAATTAAAAAGCCTTAAAATTGAAATTAAATGTAGAAAAATAGCAAATGAAAAGGGAAAAATATGAAAACTTCCAGAATAATATAAAATAATACTAAGAAGCAGGGAAAAATAACAGAAAAAACTATAGAGTGCAGGAAATATGATTTGGGCTAGAACCTGATGTGAATAAGCACTTAAAATAAGCTAAAAGCCATAAAAAGCTACAAAAAGCTACCACAGGCTCAAACTAACCTAAACTAACCAATAATAAGCTAATGAAACTGATATGGATCCAGTAAGCTCAGGTATAAGAATAATAAGCACAATTCAGGTTCTAAACTCTAAATGCCAAACAGCCCTATAGCACCTACTTTAAGCACTAAACTAAGTGGCTTATAAAATTCCTAAAATTATAATAAAATAGGCATGCTAACCACAACCAACCAAATATCTAGAATTCAAAATATCAGCTAAAAAGGACTTATAACGAAGAAATTAAAATTCAAAAACATAAGCTAGTTAGGCCATATGGGGAACTGATGAGCAGTGATGAAATCCTACTTGCAGACTTAGGTTATCTATTCTAAAAGCTACAAAAAGGGATTCTAAGGAAACTTAGATCAAAGTTTAACAATAAGCTAAAGGAATATCAACATTCAAATCAAATGGATAAGCAGAATTAGACTATAGGAACCTGATACAGGTCACCAAATCAGTGGACATAACTGATGCAGCAATATAGGAAACAAAACAGAATGAGCACATTTTATTACCAATTCAAACAATGAAACTACTTCTAATGGGCAAAATTACTTAAAGCAGATAATCCTAGATGTTTAGATAACTACTAAAAGCAATTAACACTAACCTTAAAACAATTCTAGACTATGCATTAGGCTGCAAAACATACCTCATGGGACAGAAATCCAAATTAGCAAACTATAAGCAACCACACTTCTTGATTATGAAACTTAAAAACTGGATTGCCAAATCTTTAAGCAAACCAACTGGAACAATTTCTCTCAGATTCAGCTTAACAGAATGCAAAAATGACAGAAAACTAGCACTAGCCAAACACCCCTTTAGAATGACCAAATTCATTAAAACATTGAAAACTTGATAAATTATTACCAAAACTGCATCAATAAACTCAGATAAACATGAAGCTGAACATTATCACAACTAAAAAGCAAGAATTAAATTGAAAATAGAATTGACCTTGAAGTTTGACTTTTATTGACCTTTACTAAAAACTGATTTTGAGAACAGGTATATTAACAACAAGCTTATATAAGCTTAACGGAACAGAAAATGAGATCTTAAAACAGATTATACTTAAGACTAATAACAATGATTCATCAAGTAAAAGTGAAATTTGCATTAAATGAACTGAAATTACAATTAAAATCCGAGATTACAAATCAATTAACTACTAAAAACATGTAAATTGACAGGAAATTAAAAGGCCAAAATTCCTCTAAAACGTGAGAAATTGGACTTGGATTATAGTATCTAAATGTATAAAGACCATTCATGTAATTTTGAAAACTCCAAGTACCAAAAGTATAGTTGTGAAATTGGAGGGTGAAAAGTGACATAATGGGATAAATGAGGGGTATTTGTGTAAAATGGTAAAATGAAGGGTAAATTGTGAAAAGTTCCTAAATCATGTCCCGAACTTCGTAATTTAATCTTTTAAGCATCAAAGTCCTTGAAATAGCATTCCCGGCATCGGCTTTTGCATTCTTCTCTCTCTCGTGCTCGGTTTTCTACGGTTTTGGCTTTCTTTTGTCTGTTTTGTCATATCCACACCTGCACAAGCACAAACTCAAGAAACATGCAAATATTAAGCATTAACGGCTCTTTCTTGGTTATTTTGGGTCATTTTTGATAAAGAAATTATATGTGTTTTAGCACATATCAAAATACCCCAGACTAGACGATTGTCGTGTCCCCACGCAATGCAATCAACTCACGCTTCTAAAACCAAGGATTCCAACCTCTTTCTACTAAACCTATGAAAAGTAGCAAAGATTCCTCAAAAGAGATTAAGAACCCTTAATTCTAAAAACGCCCCGTTTACCTTTTAATTCACATATAGATATTACGATTAAGCACTTATTATGAGTGACGGTTTATTGAACTTTCATGTCGATCAATAACTCCAACATTTTTCAAACGACACGTTAGGATCACGTAATAGGAAACACAACACAGCGTGAAGTGACCGTACAGATAGAATACATCGTCCCTGATTTTTCACAAGTCCCCAAACTAAGCGTAAAATCGAAATCATTGTTAAATATGATTCTAGATGCTAACACTACCCATGGAAGTTACTTGTGTAATTACCTTTTGCTCCCATTTTCCTATTTTCCTCTATTTATTTTATTTTTGTGAGAAATGAATTTCTTCAAATTTCTCGTTTCGATAATTTTTATTCCGATAAGGATATGAAGCTAAGTCGCTAATTAGTTATCCGTCTTCTCTCAAGAACCATTGTCTCAAAAATGAGGTCCACATCAAGGAATTTTTATTCACTTATATTTTTGACTTTTTTTTTTCATCATTTTTTTTTTCATCATTTTTTTTTTTTTTTTTGCGCTTATACTTTTTACTTATATGAGCTATGAACTACGGAGCTTCACGGGGTAATTCCAAGACTATAGGCTTCATGAAATGAGGATCCCAGTTGGTTAGACCAAGACCTCACCCAATCCCGGCTAAAGATCCAAGGGTCCGATCTCGAACCGCAGCTCATAACTTTACTTATTACTTATTTATTACTTACGGATCCTTGATGTGTACCCAATTTTTAAAACAAAGATTCTTTTAAAAAGATAAAGAACTAACTATCGCCAAAAACTCAACATCTCTAATTATTTATTCACAGATATGGGGTGAAACAATCTTGTGGGAACAAAAAGCCATAAGTACCTTCGATGGGCTCTAAAGAGAACCATCTACTCCACGTTTAGCATCTAAACTCTTAAGTAACTCTATGATTCTTCGATCTCCGCAAATTTAAAATCCCAAATAATGAGATCCGCGGATGCTTAGCCGATAATTAAACTATCTATGGTTAAGGGAACAAGCTAGGGCTCAACACGCCCGGTCAAGTCAGAATTCTATTCCTACTCTCACCAGCGGAAAGTCAACAAGGTGTCAAAACATATATTAACTTAGCAAATGCTTCGTAAAATAATCTCAAGTCTCGCATTTTTAAAGTAACTTATTAGAAACTAGCAAATAATTGTGTAAACTTCGCATATTTAAAATCACTTAGGGAAGCTTGCAAATTCATGGCCTTGTGAGATAGAATCGCATTTTATAGCCTCTTGTCTAAGCAATTAGCAAATGCTATTTCAAGAGAACGCATATTTAAAGTAACTTCTAAGAAACTCGCAAAGACTTTTCAATCATAAGACTAACAAAAGCTTACAAAAAATTTAAATTTTCACTTTTTTGCACAATTTTTTTTCATTTTCTAAGGAAAAACGGGGTTGCGAGATTACACGACAAAAATAAGCAAGTGCGGTCAAATCAAATCGAAGATTACCCACCCCAGACTAAAACGAAACATTGTCCTCAATGTTTAAAGGCAAGGGTAATAACGAAAATCTAAAAGCCGTGTATTAAGTATGCTAAAAGATAAACGTTAGTCAATAAGATTAGGATATCGGATTTCCATAAGCAACGAACATGAAACTCGAGTGGAGAAAAGGCAAACGTCGAGCACGAGAGTCTTCATATCGGGAAAATCCTAGACAAAACATCACAAACAACCAAACACGAGAAATCGAAGAGGCTAACCCCTTCACGTCACTTATTAGAAAATAGAAAGAAGATAGAGATAAGCATGGGGTGCCTCCCACGAAGCGCTATTGTTTTTGATCACCGAGTCGCTAGCCTGACTCGTCCCCGAATTCATTTGTCCTTGGGGAAACAAGCGGAAGTGATACCCGGATCAAAGATGGTATCCTCACTCCGGAGGGAAAGATAATGGGTGGGTTGGGAGGGAAAGAAAATGTCGGGCTCCAGCACATAAGGGATATCATGAAGTAACGATCCATCATCCGGTGGTTTAGCGGGTGGACGAAGGAATGATGGATCAAAATTAGAATACTCCAAAGAAGACGGGAGCTTATGGTAAGGGATAAGATGTGTAGGCTCACAAATGAAGGCATCCATCGGAGGATCCTTATCTCGAATAACGGTTTTAGCATAAAGCTCATCTATGTCGAATATCCCAGGTTTAAAGATTTTGTCTTCACATGTGGGCTCAACGGGATATGCGATGGTGGACTCGTCAGACAGAGGAGAGTCAAGAGAACCATCAAGAACAACTATATCCCCCTCGGGATCATCCACGGCATCCTCAATGATCGGGTCATTTGTCGGATTGTCGGAAATCTCGTTCATCACTTTGCTTATATCAACATCGAAATAGAATCGCTCAAAAATCGGAGGATAAACATCGGACATAATGGGATTGCCACTAATCTCTTCATCAAATCGGAAAGTCTCAAGCTCGGGAGAGAAATCACTATCTTTAACGGAGATAGGATGCGAACTCGAATTATCTTTTAGGGCTTCAATCTTAGAAATGAGAAGATGAACATTCAACAACGTTTCACGTAATGCTTCATCCTCGATCTCTATATCATCAAGCTCAATCTCTTCATCTTCTGGCTCAAAATCATGTACTTCTTCTATGTGAACGGGCTCAGAAGGTAAATCGTCGACAAAGTCGATGTCTCCATAAGAATCGTTATCGGAATCGGAGAACATCGCATCATGATCGCTCGAAAATACAAGAGAAGGCTCATCACAAATATCATCAACAACCTCGGACTCTCTTGGGCTTAGGACAAGGATCTCAACATTAGACACTTCCGTTTCCGGAATAGTACTAAGATGCTCATCCCCCATTATGAGAGACTCAACGGGTTCAACAATGTCCGTAGAAATATGATCATCGACCACTTCCAAAAGAATGTCACTTCTCTCAACCGGCGTGAGTGAAGGGGAAGAGTCGGAAATGAAAGGTTCAGAAACGGTAGAGGGATTGTATTATGAAGATTCCGGAGGTGGGACAAGTGGTGTGCTCTTAAAGCTATCAATTTCCACCACTTCCGTTGTGGTCTCCGGTTCTTTCTGTTTAGAGATCGTTTTAAGCTCATAATGTAGTTTCGTGTTGTTGTAACTCAACGAACTCGTAACAGCGAATCGTGAAAGATAAGGATCGATTCTAGACTTCTTGGGATTGGAGTCGAGAGTACAAACGGGAATCACCTCGGGTTCAGAAATATGTTCCATCTCCCTCACCGGAGAGGGAGTAGGAATCGAGGGTTCATCAAGCTTATATTTCAAAATTTTCGACAAGGCTTCAAGTTTTTCAATGTTGTTAAGAAAAGCACGACGTTCAAAGAAATCGTCTCCGTAACCCTCGGTGGGTTCTTCGGGTAGCTCCGGAATGGTGTGATCATCTTCCATAACTTGAACGGTTTCTTCATTAACACATTGTCGAGCTTGAATGTGGATTAATAAAGTTTGAAGCATGCTTTCAATGTTGTTTTGACGTTGATTAAATCTTTCTTCAAAATCGATGGAAACGTCCTTGACACCCCCGGTGGGTTCTTCCAAAGGGCAACACATACAAGATTCGCGATAAAATCCACACCCTTTGCAAAAACAACGTTCACAAAGTGAATCATCTTTTAACAAATCTCTATAATTAAAGCAATAAGGTTGATCGAAAGAAGGGTATTCGGAGAAATTTTGAGAATTATTGAAATAATTAGGGTACAGATGATTATAACACTGATAATCATTTCCCAAACGTCCGGTACAACCATAACAGATAAAATCGAAAGACTCCATGAGAATTAATCATAAAAGAGGGATAAGAGGAAAGAATTATCAAATCAGAGGGTAAAGAAGAATATTTTTGGGTTTTTGATAAAAGAAACATAAAACGAAAACAAAATTTGAAAAGGAAAATCTTTTTGAATTTTGTAAACACTTTAGGAAAAGTGTTTTCGTTTTATAGATGTTTTTGGGTTTTTGAAAAGATATATATACAAAAAACAACGATAACTTCACTCGGGGAAGGATCTTCAAAAACACGCGAATCGAGACGGAATACAAAAACTCACTTCATGCCCTCCCCGGCAGCGGCGCCATTTTTGCTTTTTCGTTTTCGTACGTAGATATTTTCCTAAGAAATACAAAGGAATGTATTTCCCGGGTCGTTCTCCCAACGAGGGATGAATGGAGTTTGACAACTCACGTCGCGTGATTCGGGATTCGAATAGGTAAAAAGGATTTTCGAGGATTTCTAAACTACGGGATAAGCAATAGTAAAGGGAAGCAATAAAATCGACTAAATCTATGATGAAAATGAAGGAAATGCAACTAATTATGCAAGATTAAACAAAAACGCGATTAAACGTAATTAAGAAAGCGCGAATTAAATGCAACTACTATACTAAAAATTAGGAAAACAAGCAAGAAAATTACAAAACTATTTTTCAAAAATCAAATTTAACTAAAAAGAATTTTAGAAACTGGAATCACATTTTTCTTACTTTTTCTCTATTTATTATGAATTTAAAACTATTTAAAACTAATTAAAATGCTAGAAAATCTATTTTAACTAAGAAAATTCAGGAAAAATACTTTTTATGACTTTTTTATTTTTCTAAAACGGAGAAAATTTAAATTTTATTTTTTGGACCTTTTTCTGAATTATTTGTATTAAATACTAATTAAAAAGCCTTAAAATTGAAATTAAATGTAGAAAAATAGCAAATGAAAAGGGAAAAATATGAAAACTTCCAGAATAATATAAAATAATACTAAGAAGCAGGGAAAAATAACAGAAAAAACTATAGAGTGCAGGAAATATGATTTGGGCTAGAACCTGATGTGAATAAGCACTTAAAATAAGCTAAAAGCCATAAAAAGCTACAAAAAGCTACCACAGGCTCAAACTAACCTAAACTAACCAATAATAAGCTAATGAAACTGATATGGATCCAGTAAGCTCAGGTATAAGAATAATAAGCACAATTCAGGTTCTAAACTCTAAATGCCAAACAGCCCTATAGCACCTACTTTAAGCACTAAACTAAGTGGCTTATAAAATTCCTAAAATTATAATAAAATAGGCATGCTAACCACAACCAACCAAATATCTAGAATTCAAAATATCAGCTAAAAAGGACTTATAACGAAGAAATTAAAATTCAAAAACATAAGCTAGTTAGGCCATATGGGGAACTGATGAGCAGTGATGAAATCCTACTTGCATACTTAGGTTATCTATTCTAAAAGCTACAAAAAGGGATTCTAAGGAAACTTAGATCAAAGTTTAACAATAAGCTAAAGGAATATCAACATTCAAATCAAATGGATAAGCAGAATTAGACTATAGGAACCTGATACAGGTCACCAAATCAGTGGACATAACTGATGCAGCAATATAGGAAACAAAACAGAATGAGCACAATTTATTACCAATTCAAACAATGAAACTACTTCTAATGGGCAAAATTACTTAAAGCAGATAATCCTAGATGTTTAGATAACTACTAAAAGCAATTAACACTAACCTTGAAACAATTCTAGACTATGCATTAGGCTGCAAAACATACCTCATGGGACAGAAATCCAAATTAGCAAACTATAAGCAACCACACTTCTTGATTATGAAACTTAAAAACTGGATTGCCAAATCTTTAAGCAAACCAACTGGAACAATTTCTCTCAGATTCAGCTTAACAGAATGCAAAAATGACAGAAAACTAGCACTAGCCAAACACCCCTTTAGAATGACCAAATTCATTAAAACATTGAAAACTTGATGAATTATTACCAAAACTGCATCAATAAACTCAGATAAACATGAAGCTGAACATTATCACAACTAAAAAGCAAGAATTAAATTGAAAATAGAATTGACCTTGAAGTTTGACTTTTATTGACCTTTACTAAAAACTGATTTTGAGAACAGGTATATTAACAACAAGCTTATATAAGCTTAACGGAACAGAAAATGAGATCTTAAAACAGATTATACTTAAGACTAATAACAATGATTCATCAAGTAAAAGTGAAATTTGCATTAAATGAACTGAAATTACAATTAAAATCCGAGATTACAAATCAATTAACTACTAAAAACATGTAAATTGATAGGAAATTAAAAGGCCAAAATTCCTCTAAAACGTGAGAAATTGGACTTGGATTATAGTATCTAAATGTATAAAGACCATTCATGTAATTTTGAAAACTCCAAGTACCAAAAGTATAGTTGTGAAATTGGAGGGTGAAAAGTGACATAATGGGATAAATGAGGGGTATTTGTGTAAAATGGTAAAATGAAGGGTAAATTGTGAAAAGTTCCCAAATCATGTCCCGAACTTCGTAATTTAATCTTTTAAGCATCAAAGTCCTTGAAATAGCATTCCCGGCATCGGCTTTTGCATTCTTCTCTCTCTCGTGCTCGGTTTTCTACGGTTTTGGCTTTCTTTTGTCTGTTTTGTCATATCCACACCTGCACAAGCACAAACTCAAGAAACATGAAAATATTAAGCATTAACGGCTCTTTCTTGGTTATTTTGGGTCATTTTTGATAAAGAAATTATATGTGTTTTAGCACATATCAAAATACCCCAGACTAGACGATTGTCAAGGGGGAGTAAAGACGAGATCCTTTCCCGTTACTTGCTCTCTATTTCCTTTTATTTTTATTTCTTTCACATGTTTTTCTTAAAAACGATGTGTTGCTTTCCTTCAAACACTTTTTGTTTCGACAAAAAGGGGGAGAAGAAAGTAAAAACTACAAATTCAAACTTTTACGAATTTTAGCTTTTCCTTAAAATAATTTTATATTTTGTCATCAACAAAAAGGGGGAGATTGTTAATACAAATAAACCGTAAAAACGTTTATTTATATTTTACGACCTTCTAATGTTTTGTCGATAACAAACGTAAAATCATTTTAACGAAACAAATAAAATACGTAAATGGTTTGAACTAATAGTTTCTAACACATTCACATTTTCACATAAAACACTAAAACAAGAATAAGTGATTTTATGATTTAGTAATACATATGTACAACAACTAGTATTTATATATTTGGGTAAAATATACACATAACTAGTATGTAGTATATTGGGTAATATAAATGGGTAGAAACTTAAGTATCACAACCCATTGGGCAAATACATTAAATGTAGTTGGGTACAACCCAAAGCCCATAACCCATGGAGCTTGACCCATAACCCATTGCATGACATCATGCTTATATCATACATGGATAATATCCATAACCCATGGATCAACCCATACCCAAGTGACCAAGTGCATTGCACTCAAAGATACATTGTATCTAGCTAAATATCCATGGTTCAACCCATGACCCATAACGAAAATACCCATGGGTAAAAGGGAGCGTCCCACGGATCCCTAGCTTAACGCTAGACGGATCCCTTGTGGAAGGGATCCGTGGGATCCGGGGAACAGTAGAGTTTTTCCTCTATAAATAGTGAGCCATTTCTTCATTGTTTCTTACCCCTTTTCTAACACACTTTCTCCCTGAGTTGAAAACTCACTAACCTCAGATCCAAGAGATCTATGTAGTTTTGTTTTTGTGTGATCTTCTAGGTTCCTCTTAAAGGCAAGATCACCACCTTTGAAGTCGAGCAAGCTCAAGTCTATGAGTTGCCATGCTTCCTCATCATCAAGGCTACTGAAATCTTCTTGTTGATGATTCCTTTCTTTCTTCTAAGAAGTGTAGTGTTGAAGACATTAGTGAAAGATGTCTCAAGTGTCAAGACGAAGATATTAGTGAAGGGTATCTATCGTCTATAGCATAAGAACTTGTGGTAGGTGCTTAGAAGTCAAGACAAGAAGCATTAGTGAAAGGTGCTTAGAAGTCAAGACTAGAAGCATTAGTGAAAGGTGCTTAAGAAGTGAAGACACAAGACATTAGTGAAAGGTGTCTTGTAGATCTAGTCAAAGGCATTAGTGAAAGGTGCCTTAGATGTACATTCGATATGGTGTGTTTCGATGTACAAGATAGACTAGTATTAGATCCAAGGATATTGATATCCTTGATGATGTTGTAAAGGAGTAGATCTCCTTTGGGATTAGTCGTTGGTGTAGTGTGGTAGTAGTTCCTCCATTGCAATGGAACTAGGTGCTTAGCCTAGTACCTAATAAAGGGTAGGCGACGTTGTGTAGGTGTAGTTCACCTTGGAGTGAAAGAACTAGGTACTTATCCTAGTACCTTATAAAGGGTAGGCGACGTTGTGTAGTTGTGGTTCACCTTGGTGTGAAAGAACCCGGTGGTTAGCCTAGTACCGGAAAAAGAGTAGGCGACGTTGTGAAGGCTTCTCCGCCATAAGGAGATTGGTGTAGTGTTTACGAACTCTCGAGTAGGTGACTCGGGGAGTGGAGTAGGGCAAGGAAGGTGTCCTTGTAGCCGAACCACTATAAATACTCGCTTTGTGGTTTTGTGCTTCTTACTCTTATCTTTTCATTACATATCTTTATATGCTTGTTTATCAACATCCAACACACACAACCAAATAGATTGACATAAGTCGATCTAAATAGTTTAAAAGAAAGTTTTAATTGGTAAAACGGATCAACCCCCCCTTCTATTTTTCCACACGTTGGTTGCATGTAAAAATTTTAGAGAGATGTGGTGATGTTGTGGTCGTATTAGTTGTGGTGGTATCTGTTTTGGTGGTATCTGTTTCGTTGTTTAAGTTTTTAGATCTAAAAAGTTTCTAGATCTTGAATATTTTTATGATATTGAAAAAAATATGAGGTTGGTTTAAAAACATATTTGGTCTTTTTTTATTATCTAAAAACTTTTTAGATCTAAAAACTTGAGAGATGTGGTGATGTTGTGGTCGTATCTGTTTCGTTGTTTAAGTTTTTAGATCTGAAATTTTTTTAGATCTTGAATATTTTTATGATCTTGAAAAAAATGAGGTTGGTTTAAAAACATGTTTGGTTTTCGTTGATTATCTAAAAACTTTTTAGATCTAAAAACTTGAGAGATGTGGTGATGTTGTGGTGGTATCTATTTCGTTGTTTAAGTTTTTAGATCTAAAAAGTTTCTAGATCTTGAATATTTTTATAATCTTGAAAAAAATATAAGGCTGGTTTAAAAACATGTTTGGTTTTCTTTGATTATCTAAAAACTTTTTAGATCTAAAAACTTGAGAGATGTAGTGATGTTTTGGTCGTATCTGTTTCGTTGTTTAAGTTTTTAGATCTGAAATTTTTTTAGATCTTGAATATTTTTATGATCTTGAAAACTTTTTAGATCTTGATTATGTTGTGGTTATGTTTTGCAGGTTTGGGGTGCCTCAATAGCATGACCCTTGCTGGGGCTGCAGGGGTGATACTCTAGCCAAGCACCCCATTAAACACTAATTTGGTAATGCAGTTTCATTACTGGATGGTAAAGTGATGATTTTTAGCTCACTTTGCAACTTTAATGAAAAAAACTTGAGAGTTTTGGCATGGCAAAACTGATGATTTTAAAAAAAAAGGCAATGATGATTTTTTTAAAAAAAAAAACTTAAGAGTTTTGGCATGGCAAAACTGAATGGACGGTAAAGTGAGTTTCTATCTCACTTTGCAACACTCAAATTTGCAGCCAACATGAGCTAAAAAGCTAATAATCTGAGCCTATTGGATAACGTTTTTACCTCTTGTGTGTCAAATGGTGAACGAGACATGGTTGTTGCTTGTTGTGGTGGACTGTGACACTTGTGGACCTGCTACTTTCTTGCTAGTTGTTGTTTGTTGTGGTTTTTGGAGATATTGCTAGTTGTGTTGTTGCTTTCTTGCTAGTTGCTGGGTACTGTTGTTGCTTTCTTGTGGCATTATAAGGTGGAATGCTTGCACTTGTTTACTTTCTTGTGAACTTTTGCAGAAAGGGAATTGTACCTCTTGCACAATGAAAACGTGTTTGTGCTTGGTTAGACTTGTGCAGTTTTGAGACCTGTTGTGACTTGTGCAGTTTTAAGACATGTTGTGCTTGGCTAGTAGAAAATAGGGTACTTGGTTAGACTGAGTGCAGTTTTGATACCTGTTGGTGCTTGGCTAGTAGAAAATGGGGTGTTTGGCTAGACTGTTCTTGTGAACTTGTGCACTTGTGCAGTTTTGAGACCTGTTGTGACTTGTGAGACCTGTTGTGACTTGTGAGGCGATGATGATAACCGAAACCGAATGGACGACAAAGTGAGTTTTATCTCACTTTGCAACCTTCGAATTTGAGCCTTTTTCAAAAAAAAATCCGAGGCGATAATGATTTTTGAGCCTTAAAATTTTCCGAGGTGATGATCATAACCGAAACCGAATGGACGGTAAAGTGAGATAAAATCTCACTTTACAACCTTCGAATCTGAGCCTCAAAACTTTTCCGACTACGTTTTTTTCTAAAAAGTTATAAAACAAGAAAAAAACTTATAAAAAAAACTTGTAAAAAACTTTAAAAACTTGTAAAACTAAAAATAAAAAAAACTTGCATTTTATATTTTGGCAAACCAAAGCAAACCAAAGCACCCAAACCTCAACTTTTTTATATTTTAGCACGGAAATCGAGAAAAACATTCCCACCCAATGATTGCCAATGATTGCCAAGCACCCTATATTTTAACTTGCCAAGCACCCTATAGCCTTTTGGGGTGCCTGCATAGCATGACCCTATAAATATCATAGATTATCTCACATGTCACTCTAATACCTATAACAGCACATAGTAGGCATCATCAATCAGAAGAGTAGGGTCAAGAAATGTTTTACTTATGAAATCAGATAAAACGAAGAATAATATTTCATATGAAGCTTTAATATAACTTTTTTTTTCTCTAACTTAATAAATATAAAAATTACAAAAAGAATAAAGAGCAACTTGTAACATATTGGATTTCACATACACATCAAACCATAACCAAAGTAGGCGTACAAAAGATGAGTTTTAGAGAGAGAAAGTTAGAGAGTTGGGAACTTTAGTGAGAGAAAAAAAATCTTATTATGAGCTCCACCTCTCTACCTTGGAAGGTAGAGAGTATTTATAGTCATTACACAAATCGCCACCTATCGGGCTGTGGATCAGGAATACAGTGGGTAAAGACCCGTCCGTCCTCCACGGTGTTACTTAAACTAAATACTACTTAACTTATATAACTACGACTACGAGCTTTCTAACGGATACATATACCTGAGGTGACCAACACTTTAATACCTGGATTTTCTAAATCCTAACAATCTCCTCCTAAGGGAGGTCACCTCAAACACACATTACAATTACATAGAATACAAACAGATATTACATTGAAATTGTTCTTGGATTCTTGTTCATGTTCATTGTTCTGTAGCTTGTAGTCTTTGAAACTTTATTTTTGCATGTTTGAAAAATCTGAGTGGAGGTCTATAACTGATCCACGTGATACAGAGTTTTGATCCAGCTTTGAGATCATCAGCAAACATCAATCTCTGACTCATCCATCGTGGTGTTGGTATAATGTGATGTTGTGACTTTCGGACCGACATGCTCACATTCTGGATCATGATATCTTCTCATCAGAGTAGCGAAAGCTTTCGTTGATTCATGATATTGGCAGCAGCATAGCAGAAGCATTGAGTGAAAATATCAGAGTCATTGATGCACTAATCATGATTTTCTTTCGAGATGAATGTGTAGTGTGAGCATGCGGCTATGGATTGACCGCTTCATTCTGATCAGCTGCAAACGTAGGGTGTACCTGCATAAAACAGTTAGCAATAACGCACACAAGAGTGTCTTTGATCACTTTTGTTGAATTAAGGTGCACGGCCCATGGTTTCCCGTTGATCAGTACAAGTACTGCCTGTGATCAGGTATAATTCCGAAGAATTTCCTTGACAGGGTTTCGCAGCTGTTCTAGCCGTTCTCAAACCGGAATGTCTCAAAGAAAACAACACGGAGTGAGTGAACCAGCGAATTGAGATTCACCGATTGATAAGAAGAGATTTGAAAAACAATCGTGTACTGCTCAATAGAAATGGTTTTTGCAATACAACGAAGGTTTTGATGAAAATCAATTATCAATTATAAACACCTTTTATTTTTGAAATATAAGTACACAGTCGATGTGCTAAAGAAAAGAGTTTTTAAGCACAGTGACCGGTTTTTCAAAGGTATTCGTCAATCAATAACCTGAACCAGGATTGATTCAAAACATTGAATCGCCCCATTGTTTCTGTTCAGTTGTCACATGGTTGATCTATTGAATAGATCTCACATGCCACCTACCAGGAGCTTGTTAGATGTTGGCTCCAGAAGGCTTTCCATCTTCATTGTGAATATGTTTACATATCACTCGGATGTTCTGGCAATACCACGAGGATAATGCGTAGGACTCAAGATATAATCTCTCTTTCCACATTGTGTGAAACAGAGAGTCTTCATTGAAAGTGTCCTAATGAGATTTAATGATGATCTCGTAGCTCTAGACTCAATTGTGCACATTTGGTTCCTGTGCCGGAGACTAGGGAGAGGGTCTCCTTCTTCAATATCAACAATCTCTAAGAGAAAGTCGATAGATTATGTAGGTTCCCCGTGAGAATGAAACAAGCCCTTTTAAGAGGAACTTGAGTGGTTTGGGAAGATGTAGTGCAGTGTGTCACTGGGTCCATGACGTCTTGTCTTCAATACCGATGTTACCTTGGTAACCACCAGTAGCATATGAATTGAACCCGGTTTATGCCCTAAGGTTGAATAAATGGAGGGCTATTTCTTTTCACCCTTTTTCACATTCAATTCTTTTTCATTCTTCAACCCCTTCAGTGCTTACCGAGACTTCATAACTAGAACCTTGTTGGGTTTATTCCAGTACTAGTTCAGTCTTAGTCCGCACTCTTCCCACATCTCATTTTTCTCCTTTTTTCAATATGCCTAACGACTTCTACTCTATCTAGTGGATTGTCCCTGGATAGATCCCTCCGGTTGTGGCGTATCATGGGAACAAATACTTAACCTTATCATCCTTATATCACCATACATAAAGTAAAGTTGGTCGGTCTATTTGGTATTGTTCATCTGCCATTGGAACCAATTGAAAACCATTTGAAAATCAATCCAGATACTTATGATATATTATCAAAGCATTTTGTACCTGAATTGTTTTTTGATATTTTTAGAACAAGAGCTCCCCTCAACATGTGCATCAAGTGAAATCGTTTTGCACACGGAGGAAAGAGAAAGAATTTAGCTTCTTTGATTACCATTTTCTAAAAGATATCAACATCATTTCCCTGATCAAAACAAGTAGATAAAGCATATAAGGGAGGATGAGGTTTTCATAAGCTTGCTCCCCCTCAATATGTGCCTTGAGGTTTGAAAGAGTTTTGCACATACAAGAGGGAACATACTGCACATTGAAACAAATTGATCACGTTTCAGATCTTTGTGGTTTAAGATAGATGCTCCCCCTCAACCTGTGCATGGAAAATTTGAAATAGTTTGGCACATGTGGGAAGGAGAGCTTGTACATCCTTATAAAACCATTCATCGAATTATCAGATTAAATCCAATTTAAATCACAAGTTCTCCCCCGATCACAATTATCAAATCATTTGACATTTGTGATCCCTTTAGATTTAAATTGATTTGGAAAGCTTTTAAGGAGAATTGTGACTTGATTATGAAAGCGTTTTAACTGATAAGGATCAGATTTTGAGACTTTGGACTCCATTGATTAAACATGCATGAATATCTTTTGAAAACAATTGAATGACACATAACTTTTTAATTTAATTGAAATCATTCTCCCCCTCAATCAATGACCTAAGTTGTTGATTGAGAGATAGATATTTTGACACACTTTAAGTCCAAATGATTTCCAAAAAATAAAGTCCAAGTTATTTTTCAAAGCAATTAGTTTTCATTAGATAGTAAGGATTTGTTTAAAGAATCAGAGCATTAAATTTGAAAACCAAGATAAAGAATGGCTTTGTTCTTTCTTTGAAAAGCGGGTTACTGCCTGAAATGACAATAAACCATTGTTTCTCTTTCTCCCAAAAACATCTAAAGTCCCGTGTCATTCTTTGAATGACATCACAAAGGTCGTAGATATTATCGAATAGAAAAAAACATGACAAAAAGACAATATTTTTCGAAATTTTTCAAGTTTTTCAATTTTTTTTAATGGAATTTTTTGAAAGTTTTATATTTTTCTATTTGCTTTTTGAAGGTTTTGTAATTTTGTATTTTGCTTTTTGAATAGATTTATACAAGAGATAGATGAAGAAAACCTTTTACTCCTCTTCTTCCTCTTGAAGACGTTTGAGTGTTTTCGGTTGTAGGCTCTTAAGACCAAGTCGTGGAAGTATAAACTCAAAACGTTCTCTAGGAAGAGCTTTGGTGAAGATGTCTGCTAACTGGTATTCAGTCCTCACAAAGTAAAGTTCCACCACACCGTTTTCAACTTGTTCCCTGATGAAATGATGTCGAATGTCGATGTGCTTTGCTCTTGAGTGTTGTACGTTGTTGCATGAGAGAGCAATAGCACTTTTATTATCACAGTACAGAGGGATTTTGTTAAATTCAAAGCCATAGTCAGATAATTGGGATCTCATCCATAGGATTTGAGCACAACATGATGACATGGCTATGTATTCAGCCTCTGTAGAGGAAATAGAAGTACTCATTTGCTTCTTTGAAGACCAGCTCACAAGCTTATCACCCAAAAACTGAGCACCTCCAGACGTACTTCGACGAGTATCTTGACACCCTGCATGATCAGCATCTGCATAGGCTGTTAGTGACATACCAGTGTCCTTCGGGTACCAAAGTCCCATATTGATGGTTCCTTGGAGATACCGAAAGACCCGTTTAACCGCTTCAAGGTGCTTTTTAGTAGTCTTAGCCTGGTATCTAGCACACATGCAAACAGCGAACAAGATGTCTGGTCTACTAGCTGTGAGGTACATAAGGGATCCAATCATACTACGATATTTTGTTTGGTCTACCATGATCCCTGAGTGGTCCTCATCTAGTTTAGTACGTTCAATCATGGGAGTGTCAACAGGGTCACTAGAATCAAATCCAAATTTCTTTAAAATCTCATTTGCATATTTAGATTGATTTATAAAAATGCCTCCGGGACTTTGTGAAATTTGTAATCCCAAGAAAAATGACATTTGTCCCATCATTGACATTTGAAATTTAGAACCTATTTCTTTTGAAAAACGGTCACACTCATTGGGGTCAGTCGAGGCAAAGATGATATCATCAACATAAATTTGAATGTGAATTAAATGTTTGCCTGACTTTCTGGTGAACAATGTAGGATCAACTGCTCCTTTGCTGAATCCAGTAGATAGAAGAAACTTTGATAGTGTATCATACGATGCCCTTGGAACTTGATTTAGACCGTACAAAGCCTTCTTCAAACAATAAACGTGAGTAGGATGCTCTGGATTCACAAAGCCTTCAGGTTGGCTGACGTAGACGACTTCTTTAAGATCTCCGTTAAGAAACACAGTCTTTACAACCATCTGATAGACTACCATGTTCATACTTGCAGCATTAGCCAAGAAGATTCTGATTGCCTCGATACGAGCAACATGAGCAAATGATTCTTCAAATTCAATACCCTCCTCTTGACGGTATCCTTTTGCAACCAATCGAGCCTTATTCTTTAACACATCACCATGCTCATCAAGTTTAACTTTGAAGATCCATTTTAGAGCAATGATCATAGCACAATCTAGAGCAGGTACTAATTCCCATACATCAAGTCGATCAAACTCATGAATTACTTCTTGCATAGCATTGAACCAGCTGTCTTTATTCATGGCGGTTTTAACATCTTTTGGTTCGATCTTAGAGAGTACGGAGTTGAAGAAGCACCATAAGGCATCGGTTGCCAGTTGTTTCCGTGTAGATACTGGACGAGAGGGATTTCCAATGATGTTGTCTAATGGATGATCGTGAGTCCATTTTCTGAGGTGTTCATGTGGCTGTTGTTGAGGGACTGAAGTAGCAGAGTAGATGTCTCCTGAAGAAGATGGTTCTGATGATGATTCAGGAGCAAATATGTTTTCAAATGGAGCATCTTTAGGAGTAGCAAAGGGATTAACTTCATCATTGATGCCAGAAACAGTTCCATGATGTACATTTGAAGATTGATGATTTGTTGATGAGACAGAGTGATCAGCAGCAGGCGCTACTTGACTTAGTGATATTAAGACTGAATGATTGACTTCATTCACAGGGATATGAGCAGCCTCTATTTTGGGAATTGACAGTTCATTAGCACTTGGCTCATAGTCTTCATCAAACATCGGATCAAACAATTTCTTCAAATCATCTTCAGTTGGAGGTACATATGGAGTTGCTGGAGAGGAATTTGGTACAAGGGATGAACCAATGGGACTGTTTTGAAGTGCGGGTCCAGAGCCATTTGACCGGTCAGCTCATCGAACGTAACGTGAATTGTTTCCATGATATTTCGGGTTCTCTTGTTGTAGATTCTGTAACCCTTTTTGTTTGGTGCATAACCAACAAAAACTCCAATATCTGCCTTTGCTCTTAATTTTCCTAAATCTTGACCATCATTCGTTGGATAGCACAAGGCACCAAACACACGAAAGTAAGAGAGATCAGGATTTCGTTTATGAACAAGTTCATATAGAGTTTTTCCATGAGAGGTGTGTATAAGGGAACGATTTTGGGTGTAGCAAGCAGTGGCAATGGCTTCAGCCCATAGAAACATTGGAACCTTTGAATAAATTAGCATTGTTCTTGCGGCTTCTACAAGAGTTCGATTTCGTCTTTCAACTACACCGTTCTGTTGAGGAGTTCGAGGAACACTTCTTTGAGGACTGATTCCAACATTTTCATAAAATTCATTGAGTACTTTTCTAACAAACTCAGTTCCATTGTCAGTTCGGACGATTCTAACCGTTTTGTTGAGTCGGATCTGAAGTTGTTTAATGAGTTTAATGATGACATCTGGAGTTTCGTCCTTTGTCCTCAAAAACTTAACCCAAGTGAATCGGGTGTAGTCATCAACCACTACTAACACATATCTCTTCCCATTAATAGTTTGCACTCTCATTGGACCGCACAGATCCATATGAAGGGTATGAAGAACTTCCATTACATAGTTTGTGGGTTTTGGTTTGTGGGCATATTTCGTGCTTTTTCCGAATTGGCAAGCTGAGCAAAGATGATCTTTTTCATATTTTAATCTGGGTAAACCTCTGACAAGATCCTTTCTGGAAAGGTTGTTTATGGTACCAAAGTTCAAGTGATTGAGACGACGATGCCATAACCAAGACTTTGTTTTAGAAGCCTTTGACAGCAAGCAGATTAGAGAGGACTTCATCATGTCGTCGATAGAGATGGTGTATAGGTTTGAACCTCGAGTACCTCTTAATAATTCCACACCATCAAGTTCTCTAACGAAACAAGAATGTTTTCTAAAAGCCACTTCTAGATCGGAATCACAGAATTGACCAACAGAGAACAGATTGTGACCAAGACCTTCCACATAATATACCCTGGAAATCACACTTTTACCAACCACATAATCTCCATAACCTATAATAGCTCCAAAATGGTCGTTCCCGAATCTAACTGTCTCGATGAATTTACTCACGAAGTTCATGAGCCGTGACCGGTCTCCAGTCATATGCTTGGAACATCCTGAGTCCAGGTACCACAGAACGATTTGAATGATCTGCAGTTGAACACAGACAAGAATGGATAACTGGATAATTGGGATCCCCATGCAAGAATGGGTTCCATTTGGTTAGTAACAGTGATTGGAACACCCACATCAGAAATAGAAACATCCATATCAGAAATAGAAGCAATGGAATCATTATGAATAAATGCAGTACTAGTGTCCGTATTTGCCCTATTCAAAGTATGTTCACTTCTTAAGGGAATTGACTTGCTCACCTAGGGATTTAGGGCATATTGTAATTAAGCATTCTAGAAGTTCTTAAGATCGTTTGGCATATAAGCATGCATGGTCAATTGCATTATCAAGTGGTTTCTCTAACAGGGTATCAAGGGGTTGACTTGCTCACCTAGGGATTTGTATACTTGGCATTAGGCATAGAACAGGGTATCAAGGGGTTGACTTGCTCACCTAGGGATTTAGGGCATATTGTAATTAAGCATTCTAGAAGTTCTTAAGATCGTTTGGCATATAAGCATGCATGGTCAATTGCATTATCCAGTGGTTTCTCTAACTTATCCTCTTCTACAATCTCACGGAGACATTCTAGACTATCCTTAAGGTATGAGAAATATGTTTGAATGGCAAGTTTGTTATTCCTAAGGTAAGGAGGAACATATTTCACAGACAAAGCATATTTATTACAACCATGCACCTTTGATGCACCATTCTCCCCATTGGTCATTGGCATTTTCCCTTTTACCTGACTCTTCAGATTCTCAATTTCCTTTTGCAACGAAGTTATTTGTTCATTATTTTTATTACGAGTGACTTTTATTGACACAAATAACTCATTGAAATGACGTTTAACCTTTTCATTTTCTTTTAGAAAACTCTCATTTTCCTTTTGTAAAGCATTGACCAAGTTTTGAAGATGAAAATTTTGAGAATTCCGAGAATCTAAAGGAGGAGGCATTTGGGAGCCAGTCACATTGTTCATTTCACCCTTTAATTGAGAAATTTGGGCTTTCAACTTTCTGATCGTGTTACAATGAGCTCGAATCTGTTCATCACGTTTGCTAATTTCAAAAACTGCATCAAATTCAGGAACATCCAAGGATGTCTTGATATTTGAGGTTTTAACATTTTCTTTCAGATGTTGATATTTTAATTGCAAAGCAAGATGCTCAACTTCCAATTTAGAAAACTGTTTTACCAGGTTATCATGATCATACTGTTCAACCTTATTATGCAGTTTAGAGTTTGTTTTTTCAAGCTCAATGACACGATCATGGGAGACTTTCAGAGCAACAGATAATTCATAAAATTGAGAAGCATTAATGGAACAATTTGTAGCAGTGTAAAACACATCTTGAGCAATACATTCAGAAATAAGATTCTCATTCAAGGTATGCAAGTTCTTCCTCTCAATCTCATTATATTTTAGTTCTCGCTCATAGTCACTAACCTCAACAATCATCGCATCAAATTCCTTTTCCATTTCTTTAATATCTAAGTCCATCCCCTTTTTAAGACTCTCAAATTGACCTTTTAATTGTTTAAAGAAATGCATGACCTCAGTTAAATAGCATTCTTTAGTTTGCTCAAAACCCCTTTCCCCTTCAGTTATCCCAGTGGGTGTGATCCTTTTCTTACAAGTTTTCTCAAAATCAACAAATAATTGAAATATGACATATTGACTGATTAAGGTCTTGCTTTTAGTGGCAATAGTTCTAGGAACTAGATGCATTGGTGTATTTGGAGGATACACAGTCGCTGAAGGCATTTTCCTAAGGGGAGGGTTTGTAACAACAAGATTCTCTGCTTTTTGCTTATCTAAATCCTTTTTCCAGAACACTTGTTCGGGAGTTAACAACGTTTGAGGCTTAAACATGTTCAAGGAGATCCAATTCTCGTTTTTGTAATCATGGGGTGTGATAATTATTTTCTTCTCTTTACATTTAGGATCATCTAGTTTCTTGTTCATCTTCTCCCTAGTGACTTCATCTGATTTCTTATCTTCCTCTGTGCACTCAACGCACCTATGTTTCTGTCTAGGCTTAAGGATTTCAATTCCATCATAAATTACCTTATGAGCACTTCTAGCCCTTTTAATGACCTCTGGATTTGGTTCCTCAACAAGGGGAGTACTATGCTTATCACTTAAAACTCTGTGCTTAGTGATTAAGTGAGCAGTTTGAATGGTATTTCCTTGTACGTACAACTTATTTTCAAGCTTGTTTTTCAAGGTTTTTAGATTAGAAAAATCATTCAAAAGTTTTGATTCCTTAGCACTGAATTCTTGCTTAAGCATTTTAACATTTTCTTGAAGTTCTTGTTTTTGCTTAGCAGTTTTAGAAAGCTTTTCTTGTAAGGAGTTTAACTCTTGTTTTAATACTTCTTCTCTAAACTTACTTTGTCTAATAGTTGTACGCATTTGGTCATCCATCTCCTGCTCACGAGTGGTTAACTCAAACTTAGCTCGTTGTTCATAAATAGCAACACGTTCTTTATAAGCATTAAGTTCAAAGATAACAGACTCATCAGGGGTACATGCAGTGTATTCGTCAAAAGCATAGTCATCATTGACTGCATAAGATACATCACTTTGTACAATCTCACTTTCACTTTGTTTCACATATTGATCATATGGGACAACATCGACATTACCCATATTTTCAATATCTGACTCAATAATTACAGTTGATTGTACTTCATCATGTATCTTTTGCTCATCAACTTGATCGTATAGTTTTAGTACCTCAGAAATGATTTTGTCTTTGGATGGACCAGTTTGTTGTGGGTAAGAAACTTTTTGAGAAACCATAGGTGAGATGCTAGCCATGAAGATTGTATGAGCAGTAGGTTCATCATCTACATCAGAGTCAAATGCATCACAATCAGCTACTTGAAAGGCATTCTGATGATTATGACCAATCTCCTGAATTGGCTGTTCATCAACATCAGCATCATATGTCTTGGCATTCCCTTCAGCAAGAAACAGTAACTCCTCTTCATCCAAAGCTGCTCCATTGTCCTGAGCTTGTACTAGCAACATCTTTTCCCTGAAGTACTCGGCATTCTGAGGGCGTTTTGGCGATGTGCAGTTCCTTGCAATATGTCCCTCACCACCACAGTTGTAACACTTGATCGGCTTTACTTGTCCTTGATTTCCATTCCTTCCCCTATTCTGATTTGCAGCAAAACCTCTACCAACTCCACCTCTTCCTTGTTCATACTGCCTTTCTTGAACTGGTTGTACCATAACCTTTCCATCTCTGACAGTGGCCTGATTGTGTGGATTAGATGCTATTCTGAGGTTGTTGTTGGTGTGTGGGAGAGAGTTCATGTTTTGACTGATCATGAGAGCCAGTTGATTAATGAAGTTTCCCACGTGTGCATCAGCATTAGCTTGTTTGAACATTGGGTCGGGAATGAGTTTGTGATTACCATTACCCATGGGTATAACTTGAGATGCTTTGGTGGTAATTCCAATGTTTGAGTAGAAGGAAGTTGAATCATTTGATGAGCTTATCTCTCCCTGGTTTGTTTTGAACTGATTAAGAATCCTTTTTTCAAACATAGCATGTCTCTCATTCTGAAGAAGGAAGGCATAGAGTTTCTCATAGTTTGTATTCTTCAATCCTTTGGTTAGCTCCACAGAGGTGACAAACTTGTGCCATTCGGGATTCATGTTGTTCACAAACTTTGAGTTCAGCGGAATGTTTGGCATAGTCATTCTGATGTTTCTTATATCATTCACAAGTTTGTGGAATCTCACGTAATACTCATAGACACTCTCATCTGGTTTCATCTTGAAGTGCTCAAATTCATCATAGAGTTGTGATTCTCTATCTTCCATAGTAAGTTCAGAACCTGAGAGAAGCATCTTGACATTATCCCACACTGCCTTGGCTTCGGTGTTGTGATTGATCAGCTTGTAGATATATTTTGGAAGACCTTGAAGTATGATGTTAGAAGCCCTGATATCAGCATCGAATCTCTTTTTCTCATTATCATCGAGCTCATCATATGTCTTTGGTCTGTCTATTCCATAGATCATTGTTCCATCTGCAGCTGTATCAATTAAGTCTCTTGTAGTCTCAATCTGATAAGGTCCTTCATCAATCGATTTGAGAATGTTGACCCCATTTTCCTTTCCAAGACAGTACAATCTGATTCTTTGAGCCCAAGAGTCGTAGTCAGTTCTGTCAAGCATGGGTGGACGAGTATCTGAACCAGCTGCTTGAACATCCTCGGCAACAGTGGAGATGATTGTAGGTACGTTGGTAGACATGTTAACAGATTAAACGGGATTTTATAACTCTATGATTAAACCGGGAAATAGATTCTTTCACGGGATTTTACTAAATCAAGAGAAAACCGTATTACAGAAAAAAATCAACCAACTCGCTAAGTAACCTTGAACCAAGTCGCTAAGAACCAAGTCGCTAGCAAATTTTGACAGCAAGTCGCTAAGCACCAAGTCGTTAAGATGTCAAGTCGCTAAATAGCAACTCGCTAAGCACCAAGTCGCTAAGATGTCAAGTCGCTAAATAGCAACTCGCTAAGCACCAAATCGCTAATACCAAGTCGCTAACAAACTTAAGTACAAGTCGCTAACTTTCACCAAGTCGCTACCCGTAGTGGAGAATCCACTAAGTGTACTGTTTGTCGGCTTGTCTCAATAGACAAGTCGCTAAGCACAACTCGCTAAGAACTTCTACTACAACTCGCTACCAACTTACAAAGCAAGTCGCTACCAAGACAAATTATCCGTAGCTCAAGTCGCTAGCTAGAAAATCAAACAAACACCACTTTTCAATCCAAAAACAACCCAACCATGATGATTCAAGCTTACCAAATCAAAACCCAAGCACATACAATGATTCTAAACACAAAAGTACACCCAAAATTTAAACTTTAACACTAGAGATGATCCAAATGATGCAAAAACCACTAAACTTTTTCAAACTCTAAAACCATCTAAAAACCACTAGAAATCCAAGAATATGTAAGAGATGATCAAACCATGGCTCTTGATACCATTTGTAACATATTGGATTTCACATACACATCAAACCATAACCAAAGTAGGCGTGCAAAAGATGAGTTTTAGAGAGAGAAAGTTAGAGAGTTGGGAACTTTAGTGAGAGAAAGAAAAATCTTATTATGAGCTCCACCTCTCTACCTTGGAAGGTATAGACTATTTATAGTCATTACACAAATCGCCACCTATCGGGCTGTGGATCAGGCATACAGTGGGTAAAGACCCGTCCGTCCTCCACGGTGTTACTTAAACTAAATACTACTTAACTTATATAAATACGACTACGAGCTTTCTAACGGATACATATACTTGAGGTGACCGACACTTTAATACCTGGATTTTCTAAATTCTAACACAACTCCTCCTTGCTGCAAACAACAACCCAACTTATTTACATTTAAAAGAAGGGTTTTGCTAATCTCTGCCCACTCGGCATGTTTTTAGTTGTACATATAAGGAATGTTTGAGCTAATTAATATCAAAATGATAATTAATTACGGTAATTTAAGAGATGAATAAATGTTCATTAAATGCATTTTTTTATTTTAAAGGAAAATTTGTCTTCATTATTTATGCTTAATCCTTTGCCTAGTGGGCACAGATTAGCAAAACCCTTAAAAGAATATAGTTTTACAATTTACATCTGTTACCCTTTAACATTTACTACTTTACATAATACCTCATTTATACACTTGCAGCAGGTAACATCCCTGCTGCCAACACCAGAGATCATTTCCCTATATATATTTACTATTCGTACATATATAATCAGTAAATGCGAAATGATTTTGACTCTTTTATATTACCATATTATAACAACCTTTGTTTTCGGTTAACCAGTAAACCTTTTT
The DNA here is from genome assembly GCA_019973895.1 of Chrysanthemum seticuspe. Classification (NCBI taxonomy): domain Eukaryota; kingdom Viridiplantae; phylum Streptophyta; class Magnoliopsida; order Asterales; family Asteraceae; genus Chrysanthemum; species Chrysanthemum seticuspe. The sequence goes on from BPTQ01000008.1 coordinate 44,151,311, forward strand.
TGTATACACACAGACATACTTGTAAATTAATTTGCTAGACGAGAAAATACAATGAAATATTTGTTAGTACAAAATTCGGGCATGGTGTAAATAATTATGTAAGCTTGCCTTGGAACAGGGTTCCGCGGAAGCTCTGTGAACTTTGAACTAAGTGAATGTCTTGGAGTGCTGTTTGCTAAGGAATAAAAAACCATCGTTAGCCTCACCGCGGAAGGAGGTTCCCGCGGTCAACCTCCGGTGTGAGAGTAAGTATTTAGTGAGAGAAAGTATGTGCGTATTTTAGTGAGAGAAGATCATACAGTTAAGAGTGGTAAATGCACTCTATTTATAGGTGGACTTTCTTGTCGGGATCTTGTGGTCACAGGTCGCGATGGCAATGTTTTTGGGCGGGAAACTCCTCAAGGTCCAACTTTGTGGTTGTATTATTACCATGACAGCGATGCCTTTGGCCGAAAACTGCGGTGTTTCTTTCCTAGAGTCTGCGCGAGTCAGTCTCGCGATCCAAGATAATATTCCTTACTCTTTTGGTTGATTCGTGGTCCAGATCCTTGGGTTTGTTCTGGACTTGGCGTTCTTCCGCGGCAACGGTGTTAAGTCGTGGTCACTTGTAGTAAAGCGTCCCACCTGGCCCGGCTTTTTCGGGACTGGTGTTGGTGTAATCCGGACTACCAATGGATCAGATTTATTTGTCTTTGAATGTGCCCAACCCAGTATTTTGGGTTCGGGGGTATTATCCGTGATGAGAAAAGTTTTTTTTTTTCTTACTCTTATTTTGGTGCTTACAGAGGAACATATCTGTTAGGAATTATATTTGAGTTGATTATGACAAAATATGAAAGATGAAGGACTTATGAAGACAAAGAAAGACAAGGGACTTACTTGTTAAAGAAGACTTTATTATTTAGTCCTTAGTAGTCAATTGTAACCCTAGACTCTCTAGTATATAAACAGAGGCAGGGAATTAGATTTATTGTGTGTCAAGATGTGAACACCAAAGGTGTGTGTGTGTGTGTACCGGCGTTTAGGGGACGCCTAGGGTGATGGTTTATTAGTTAGTTCCTAGGCGTATGTTCATGTAAACGCCTAGGTTAGTAGTTTAGAGATGATGACGAAGAACTTTGTTAATAATAACAAACGATGTTTTCTTATTCCGCTGTGCATTATAATTGTTGTTATTATTGTACCCCTAGAGCTCATAAACGATCTTCACAATTGGTATCAGAGCGGGGAGCTCTTGATATAGGGATCTACAAGGTTTTTCGAAGAAAAGATGCAAAATTTGAAGTTGTTACAAATTTTCGTAACTCACTGCAGGTCTGTTTTCAAGAGGCCATAACTTTTTCTTGAACCGTTGGATCGAGCTAAAAGTTTTGCTGGTGCATCTCAGTATATTCATCTAACTTTTCACCAGAGGGATTGTGAATTGGAGCTCGCAATCAAAAGTAATTCAATGTTGAAGTCTGCTGCTGAAACTGAAAAAATTCCGTAAAGCTTCTACAGCACTGTTTTGAAACGATCATAACTTTTTCGTTAACCGTTGGATCGGGACGAAATTTTAGGTGGACGTTCTCTATATAGCCATCCAACGTTCCACCAGAGGGATCTTCGATCTGAGCTTTTATGTGCAAGATATATGCTGTCGAAGTTGGCTGCAAAGAGAGGTTTCAAAGTACTGTTCGACGTTTCAAAGTCCTGTTGCTCGTGTAATATGGTAAAGGTACTGCTGGTCCCTATCTGTTCTATGTTTGTACTGTTGCCCTTTCATGCTTGTTTCATTTATGTACTGCTGGTCCCAAGGATTTATGGATTGATTTTGGAGTTGAAGAAAAGTGGTACATGATTTATTATTTCTGTTCGTCGGTTTGAAGATGATGGTTCAGTCATAAGTAGATGTTCGTTATCAGACTTTTGGAGTTGTTAATATTCTTGATCGTGGGTAATCAGTTAGAACAATCATGGAGGAGTACACTTACTGAGGTTACTGATGAAACCCTAACCAGTCACGTTATTTAAGTACTGCTCGTTACACACAGGCGTTTGGAACTTTATTTGCATGATACGACATGGTTATGGTTTTGGTTCTCGGTTAAGGAGCATATTTTTATAAACTTTAGTTGGTGCTTTTTATTTAAATTGATTGGTGAAACGTATCTGGTATTGAAGCATGCAACAAAGGTCGGTGTGAAGTAACAAAAAGGGTTTGTCATCTTTTAATTCCCACCTCGTACCTCTTTATGATAGCAGATCAGTAATACTATTAATTGCTTCGTTGTGGGTAGTCATAGCATTATTTTAATATTTGGTGACGTGCTATGGTTAAATAAAGATCTCAACATGGACATACTCTTTTGATATTTTGGGTATATGTGAAGGTTTTATTAAACGATCATTCTTCTGGCTTTATTTATTTGAGGTTACTTGGTATTACTTATGCGCAAGGATGTGAGAGGTTCAAATCAATATGGTTACTGATGTATGATCTCGAATAAGGTTATTTCTCATGATTACTATGGATAAACATTTTTTATTGGAAGAGGAAGGCCTATAGATTTTAAGGATATATTATCATATGGGATTGAAGATATTGAACCATGATAATGAATAATACATGGTAAGTAGTTCTTGTATGGTTTTCGATTTAAGAGGAAGTCGAGCATGGTGAATATTTAAGTTACTGGATTATACACACACTAAAGTTTGGATCTGAGGGGAAGTTATTCAAAATTTGGTTTTTGCTTGATTATCGGACGACACATGTATGATGTTTTGGATTTTGACTTTTTGGTTGTGACCTGATGTTCATGAATCAGGTTCAAGATAAAGAACTATTCTTCATGCTACTAATGCTTGGTCACAAATACTATTGTAGTCATCTTTATTAGTATTCTAGCAGGTACTATGTTCTTCATGGCTGGAACTACAACGTATTGGTGATCATGGTGGTTAGTTATTCGACAAGTTCTTATGGTTATTTACATGCATCATTCAAGGGGAAGGTTTTTACTACTACTTATTAGTATTTCTACTATTGGTTCAAATTTCTATTTCCTTAATTTCATTTTTAGTTGCGAAAAACTTCATGGAGGGTATCTTGAGGCATTAGAAGGATGGATTAGTCGTATGATATTGGTTTGTGGTGGTTGGAATCAAAGTTGCTTCTACTTAGCGTCTCCTAGTGGATTATGACAAAAAGGGGAAGAAGGCATTACATAGAATATTTGCAACTTGAAGATCCTTGGTGATATTGCATGTTTAAGGGGAAGTTCTTATCTTTCATGACATCTTAACTTCAGGGGAAGTTCGTGCTTATTTGGTTTTGTCATTATCAACTAGGGGAAGATTGTTAGGAATTATATTTAAGTTGATTATGACAAAATATGAAATATGAAGGACTTATGAAGACAAAGAAAGACAAGGGACTTACTTGTTAAAGAAGACTTTATTATTTAGTCCCTAGGAGTGAATTGTAACCCTAGACTCTCTAGTATATAAAGAGAGGCAGGGAATTAGATTTATTGTGTGTCAAGATGTGAACCCCAAAGGTGTGTGTGTGTGTGTACAGGCGTTTAGGGGACGCCTAGGGTGATGGTTTATTAGTTAGTTCCTAGGCGTATGTTCATGTAAACGCCTAGGTTAGTAGTTTAGAGATGATGACGAAGAACTTTGTTAATAATAACAAACGATGTTTTCTTATTCCGCTGTGTATTATAATTGTTGTTATTATTATACCCTAGAGCTCATAAACGATCTTCACAAAATCCCCACCATCCATTTAGTTTGATCTAATGGTGAGGATTAATCTAAGATTAATGTCCTAAACCTATTTTTTCCAACTATATAAAGTATTTTTTTTTAATTTCCGTCACTTATTTTCACACACAACTGAATGTGTGTTGTCCTCTGATTCTCTCTCATCCCTTCCCCAAGTTATTTAATTCCGGTCCACAACAAAACAGATTAAATCATCATCAATAATCTAAATCAATCATGGCGATAATGATGCCGACGAGTCCAGTTACGTTCTTCCAATCGAAATTAACATATTCATTTTCGTCATCGAAGAATCTACTGACATCTCGTAGTAATAATAATGTTAAATACACCATGATGGCTTTTACCATTGGCTCTTCCTCACCTGAGTGAGTAGTAATTTTTATATTTTTTATGTGACTTCCATTAAATCAGCTAATATGTTATTTTCGAATCAGTGAAATGACGTAAATTTTGATGTTAGTGATATGAAATGAATTTAAATCTGTTAGTTGTTGATTTGTTGCGGTTGATTATGTTGTTGAATCGGTTGATAATGATGTGGATCAAGTTGTTAACATTTCTGCTTATCAAGTTGCACACCAAGTGTTTGATGACATGTGTAAGTGAAAAATGTTTGATAATATTGTTAATTGCTCCTATAATTTTGCTTAATAATTAAATTGTAGCTAAATTTTTGTTTTTAACTGCATTGGAATGTTGTTTTATGTCTGATTGCTGTTTTGAATCTGTTGTGTATCATATGTGTAGTATCACCAGTGATATTTGAAGTTGTAGATATTATAATAAAAATGTACTATATATATGTACATATGCGTCACGTGTGATATTTCATAAAAATAGTTAATGTATAATATCACTTGTGATATTTTACAAACAAGCAAGTATGCTTTTTAACCTTTAATATCATATGCGATATTTCATTGCTTTGTATATTTTTATATATATTAGCACCTATGTGTTTTCAAATATTTTTATACTTTTCAGGTTCAAGATGATTTTTGTGCCTTTCACCGCAATAGAGAAGCACAATAAATGTTTTTACTGGTGATTAAGGGTGTCTTAAGAATGAAAACTTTGCTCAAATATTTTGTGTTCTTCTGCAATTTGTAACATGTAGTCGATGTTTATGAAATATCACAAGTGATATTAGACATGTCATATAAATTAATGTTACAGTTGTTTGGTTTTGAGAATACGCCAAGTTTTATTTTCATAATTTGCTTCCTTTTTATTCATTTTGGTAATTGTAAGTGACACTTGTTTATCACATATGATATAACATTGTATCAAAGTTGAGAAGTATTTACATGGTTTGTCTTAGTCACTTTATAGTAATATCTTAGGTGATAAAGTAATAGAATTTAAAATTAGTCACTTTAGAGTAATATTTCAAGTGATATAGCCAGACATGAATGATGTATATTTTTGCTCATTTTATTGCTTTATCACCTCTGATATTACTCATATGTAAAATACCAGAATTAGTGTTACATTTTATTGCTTTTATCACATGTAATATTTCTCATATGTGATATTACACTGTAAAGGCAAAGTAAAGTGTTTAAGTTCAGGCGATGCCGAAGCCTCAAACTGAGCCAACGATAAATTATGACAAGTGATGTTTATCATTTCTTTCATATACACTTGGTAAAATATTGAATTCTTATCACATTTGATAAGAATGTAAAGTTGAGTATCACAACTGATAACACATATATGTAGAGAACCAAAACCATAATCATTAACAATTTATATGAAGTTGATTAACTCTTGTGATAATTCACATTTTTAGTTGGGCATCCCAATTGATAACACCTTTATGTAGAGAACATAAATTAGTATCATTAGAAGCTGTAAAATAAGGTGATAAAACACACATTAAAAAGGATATCACAACAACTAAACAAACATTAACTATGTTTTTGAAATATCACAAGTGATAATAGTGTTCTCACATGGTTTTCTTACTACAAACCTATTTGCATACTCTATTATCAACTTATTTTGGCCATTCATTTCATGAAGAATGATCTTTGCAGTGTATCTCATTCTCATGTTGCTCATCTGTTTGGAGGAACCTTTGATATCACAGGTGATATCTCAGATGTGTCGGCTTCTTATTTTTGTTGAATTAGTGGTGGTAATGGAGGAACATGTTATATCACAGGTGATATCACGTACTAAACAATGATCAATTTTCAACCCCAACCTCTTTTGTTACCTCTATTAATGCACTGTAGTTATCAGGAATATTCATTTATAATTCTTAACTTTGTATTTCATGTACTTGAATAATGGTATTATTACTTAGAACTAATATAGGGTCTCTTGCAAACACAATCACATGGCATGAGAACATGTGATTGCTTCTCAACTTGTGCATCCCTCTCTTAGGCTTTTCGTCGAACACCTTCCATGAAAGTTCATTAACTTACAAATTAGTGCATTAACTTATGATAAGTCATCTGGAGTTCTACAAAAATATTTATACTTGTTTTACGAAAACATTTTGAGTGTTATAATTTACAGATTAGTGTTATATCACAAGTGATACTACATTGAGAAAAAAAAATAAATGAAAAAAAAAAGTTTGTCGAAAGTATATGAAAGTGCCCCTCTACTGAAAGATAATTAAATGCTCTTCACGATGGTGTAATTTTTTTAGGTTAACGGTTTACGGTTTTTGAGATATTTAATATTTAAAAATGAGAGATGAAATTGGGTTTTAATAATAATAAAAAAAATAGGGGTGGTCTATATTTACACTTTAGGTCCTTTTATCTTTGTTTTTCTTTTAAATCTTGTTCTTTTAATCTAATGATTTGCGTGGTCCAAATTTATCCCTTAATATGTAGAGATTTTGAATATGCAAAATAAAGTGACTCTATATGTAATCAATATCCATTTCTATACTCTTTTTAACCAAATAAGGCAACAAAAGCATTTTTGCCAAGTTGCTCTAAAAGGTAAAAAAATGGTAAATATGTTACATTAAAAGGTAAAAAGTTGTAATGTAGAAATGATAAATATGCTGCTATAAAAAAAATTCCACTTGCAAGTAAAAGCTTAATATTGGAGTAATATACACGGTTCGTCCCTAATCTTGTACCTGCGTATCTTGTTGAACCAAAAGTTGGGATTTTTATCGTCGGGAGTCCTTTTTCTAAGTTTCATAGTCTAAACTGGTCCTTTGACCATTTTTCCGTTAATCAACCACATTCGTTGCCGTTTGCTTTGTCTTTAGTCCAAGGGCACAATTGTCATTTTACGAATGTATATTAATTAATATTACCATGTCAGGTCTACTTGTTTACCGTGGGCGCTACAATAAAACCTTGCTAATAAAAGGGAAAGTTTATCACCACTCATCCTTTATATTTCTTGTCCCCTAAAATCTAATCTTCTTCACCGACTGTAAAATCGTAAAAATGGTGCTTTGTTCATGCAATAGAAGAACTATCCTTCGAACATGCTGGAACAACAGGAACCCAGGAAGGAGGTTCTATGCTTGTCCTAGATAGGTTGGGACACTTAACTTTATTCATTTTATAGTTTGCTTGTAGTGGTTTACTGGTTTACCTTAAATGTGTTGATTATAGTAATATCTGTTTAATTATAATTGTGATTTTATACAAGTGGGTTTAGTTGGTGTTTATGCTGCAAAAAGATGCTAACATTTTGATTATCAATTTTAGCCTACAACATGTCCATTCAATGGGTGGTACGATCCACCCATGCAAAGGAGAGCAAGGGATGTGATTATCTACTTGCAGAGAAGCATCTACAGGAATGAGGCGGCATTACAAGAATGCCAAGCCGCCCTCATTTCTGAGACTATGGAGGCTGTCAACGCTGGTGACCGGGCAAATGAGCTAGAGGCTGCTCACCAAGCATCCTTGGCTGATCTCCTTGTTGAAAAGGAGAAAGTTTGCCGTATGAGGAACATTTGTGTCTTGTCTTGGATAGTCATCTTCTTGGTTTTTTATGGTTTTTCTATAGGGTTTAGAAAGTTACCGGTGTTTGTGTTTTGGATTGGTGGTAAATGGTCTGCAATGGGTAAGTTGTGTTTAAGAAGTTTTAGTGTAGGTTGACTAAGAATAGTCTCTTTGTTGATAATGTTTGGTCCTTGTACAGTGGTAATATTATATTTCTTTTATGCTTTGGTCCTTATACTGTGTTGCCTTTACTAATAGGTCCTTGCCCCAAAAATTCATATATCCGCCTCACTTGCCACACAAATACTAGTAAAATGATCAAACTCATAACACAGTTATGCAGGTTTTACTGACCAAGTCTTAATATTTATAGTGTATCGCTATACCTATGGTCTACCCTAATGCACTAACGGGCAGTGTACCCGGTCGTGTGTAGTGTAGTAAATGGTAAAGCCGAGGTCGTCCCAAGAGCTATGTGTGTCGGATAATTACTAAGTCTAATTGTCACAGAATATTAATGGTTTGATAGGGTTTTAATTAATTAAACTACTAATGCAGAATATAAAAGCAAATAAATGGTAGAAGGGAAATCAATAGAGGAATAGTGGTGCTAACCTAGTTAATCCTCCTAACTAGTTACGTCTATGTCTACCTACTTCTAATTACTTCAGGTGGGGTCAAATTCGAGAGGACAACATTTGGTCAAATCGCCCTATCCTATCAGCAAAGATGCCACCACAGGAGAAATCAGGCGCACCGTCATAAGTCTTGTTGTTCCTGGTCCCCTAAGCCGAGTCATTAAGTACCGCTACATGCTAGATTCTAAATAGTGAGTGCCCGGCCGTTAGGAACTTAGACACTACACCCCCTAATTCTTAAGTTCATCCAAACGATAGATGATCAGTTGGTCAAATCGCGCAAGTAGAAAGGGTCGTCAGTTGGTCATATCTTACCCTTCCCGTCTCAGTCCGCTCACCTAGGGTCAGTTGGTCATATCTCCTAGGCAATTGGCCTCTATCGCCATTCAAAACTACCGAACCAAGGGTGACTACCAAAGAACTATGCATGCATACACTTAGAAATAATTGTACGGAAGTAAAGGTAAACGTAAACAAAACAATTAAGGAATCATAACTAGGCTAGCACCAAAGGGTGCTTAGCCGCTCATATTAATCATGCACATCAATTCAATATTCAAAGGTACGAAATACATGAATTGAAAGTAAAAGAAATAATAAACGCTAAAGCTTATCGTAATGGTGTAACTTCTCCCTTGGAAACAGCTCCGTATGCTTCCCTAGACCTCCCTTGAGCTTTTTCCCACGTTCTCAGAGTGTTGTGTGTGGAATGGGATGCTTTGAAATGCTGGAATTCGTGGGGTATTTATAGGCCAGGTCTGGGTTATGGCGTAACCAATAGAGGAATTACGTCGTAACCTTCTATTTCTCCGTAAATGCACTAGATCTGCTAGTTACGGCGTAACCTAATAAGTGGTTACGCCGTAGTCTTCAATAAACTCGGTTACGTCGTAAGTGTTGCAGTAGTTACGGCGTAAGTATCAGCGGCGTGGAACCTCTTTTGACCTAATGGAGTTACGTCGTAACCTTTGGGAAGAGTTACGCCGTAACCTCTTGATAAGTTGGACTTCAGGGTCACGCAATAGTTACGGCGTAATGTGAGAGATGAGTTACGCTGTAACTTCTTCAAAATAAGCATACTGTGATAAATCTTTAGTAATGTTTCCATTTCCGCGTCTCTTTAGCTCCAATGCTCGTAATTTACCTGAAAGTGGAAAACAATGGAAAACAAGCGTAAATCCATATAAATGATATAAATAACGAGCATTAACGGGGGAAATTTACACTTAATATTCAGGACTATTTGATGTTATAAAATATCCCCCCACTTAAACTCTACTTGCCCTCAAGTAGACCTTATTAGATAGATTCCTAAAAAGATATCTCTCAAAACCTGGAAAATATAAGTTTACAAATCCCTTATGCTAGAATAAAACAAAGCCGAACACCTCACGAAAGGGGAGCAAACACTCAAATCTCTCAACTATTCTAAGTGTCAATTTCGGGGTGATCACTCAATCGAACAGTCATAGCATGTATTATATCATAAGCTTGGCGGTTACACAAATCTCCACCACTAGAGTTAAGGGCTAAACAATTCTCAAAGGTAATATGGGTAGACACGACAAAGGTTAAGGGGTGACTCGTCATTACTAACATGTTACGGCGAAGTGGACAAAATCAATGATACATGACCAAATCCATGGCCAAGACACAAAAGATTGCTCGCTGCATCACCTAGACACGCTTCGTGACTAAAGGGTAGGATAAGACATGGGATATATAATTGGTGTAAAATGAAAAACAAGCAGGTAGTCTATATCTATAACTAAGTCATCACCACTTACCGTCCGCCCAAAGTTCAAGCTTAGAAGTCTAGAGACCGGATCATGAAATGCAAGGTAGATGTGTCATTAGAGGACGTCGTGATGGGCACACTACCTTTTCTTCTTTAGTTGGTATAACTCAAACTCCAATCTTCCAATGTGACCGAGGTGGCCTCCTCGATACTAAACAATAAAGCTCATACTATAGTGCTTATAACATCGCACTTTACATAAATCAATCAACTCAAAAAAAAAATTTTTTTTAAGCATAACATAATAACATAATATCCTCCCACTTGAGATGAACAATGGGAATTTGGGGGGTCTTCAATGATCTTCATAATTGTTGTCGATGAAAGCGTGATTTCCAAACCTTTCTACTTGAACCTTGAACTTAGGCAAATGATGACTTCCCAATTACAAATAAAGACTACAGGGTAGGCTAAGGTGTAAGGGTGTAACGAAACAATATAATGGGGTGACAAAATGAAAGGAATGGCTCAGAAGGGTGTATCTAGGGGTATCTTGCACTAAAGGGGAGTGCAACAAAAGGATTTCACATAGGGGTCAAAAAGTCGAGGTGTCTAATCGATAGACTCACAATGATAGGCTGTTTGGGTGATAATCCTATAATATTGCCTTCTAAAACTGAAAAGTCCAAATACATCGAGCTAACTCAACATACCTCGTCTATGGTCTCGAAATGATGCAAAGGCCAAGTTCTAAAGTTTACAAGCTACCGGCACTGTAGGATCGTGAATATTATGTTGTTTGATGATTCGGTTGGTCTAGGATGATGATAGTATATGAATGCCATGGTTAGAGAGATGAAGAGAGTAGAGAGGGAATTCTAGAGAGATAAACAAAAGTGTAGAATATTAGATTTAGAACTTCCAACCCTCTACCTTGGAAGGTAGAGGGTATTTATAGGTTACAAACTAAACGACCTCCTGACGGCCTGTGGATCAGGTATACAGTGGATAAAGACCCGTCCTTCCTCCACGGTGATACTCTAAACTAAACTACGCTAATAATTAACTAATAAACTACTAAATAACATAAATAACTACAAGTCTACGATCTAACTTATGCTAGATAATATTTGGAGTGACCGACACTTCATTATGGAATTTTCTAATTCCTAACAATCTCCCCCTAAGGGAGGTCACCCCATGATTTACATTTTGAATCCTAGCATTCTATTCTTGACTTTTTTCTTGAGCTCGTAGACTTCAATTCTTCAATTCCGCAATCTTTGTGCTTTAGTAGCGATTCTTTAAAGTCCGCATAGATTTGTACTTTTAGTGGAGGCCTTTAACTGATCCACATCTTTGATGATCTTCGAGCTTTCTTTGAGATCACCAGCCACAGTAAATCTATGGATCACCTTTGTAGTGTTGCCTTCATGTGATGTTGTGACTTTCGAACCGACATGCTCACACTTTTTGGATCATGACATCTTTCCATCAGAGTAGCGGAAGCTTTACTGGTTCATGATATTTGCAGCAGCGTAACAGAAGCATAGTATAAAAATATCAGAACCAGGTTATGTAGATATGCACCAGTCATGATTTCTTCAATTAAGTGTGGATGCTGTGAGCATGCGGCTTTGGATTGACTCCTCAATTCTGATCAGCTGCAACCGTCCAAATGTACCTGCAAACAACAGTTAGCAATAAAACACACGAAAGTGTCTTTGATCACTTTCGTTGAATTGAGGTACACGGCCCACGGTTCGCCGTTGATCAGTACAAGTACTGCATGTGATCAGGTATAATTTCGAAGAATCTCCTTGACAAGGTTTCGCAGCTGTTCTAGCTGTTCTCAAACCGGAACGTCTCAAAGAAGACAACACGGAGTGAGTGAACCAGCGAATTGAGATTCACTGATTGATGAAAGATTGATTTGAAAACAATCGTGTATTGCTTGAAGAAAGAGTTTTGCAATATGACGAAGGTTTTATGAGAAAGATCAATTTTCAATTCAAAATACCTTTTGTATTTGAAAAGAGTACACATTCGATGTGCTAGAGAAAAGAAGAGATTCGCACATCGAACGGTTTTTCCAAAAGTATTTTTTCAATCAGAGATACTTTTTGTGTTTGAAAACATGAGTACACATTTGACGTGCTAGAGAAAAGAAGGTTTGCACATCGAACGGTTTTTCCAAAAGTATTCGTCAATTCCAATCCTGGACCAAGGTAGATTCAAGAGTGAATCGCCCCATCGTTTCTGTCCAGTTGTCACAAGCTTGATCTTAGAAAAGATCTCACATGCCACCCACCAAGAGCTTGTTTGATGTTGGCTCTAGAAGGATTTCCATCTTCATCGTGAATATTTTTACATATCACTCGGATGTTCTGGCAATACCACAAGGATAATGCGTAGGACTCTCAATATCTACTTACTTTCCACATTGTGTGAAACATCAAGTCTTCATTAATTTAGTGTCCTAATGAGATATTGTGGATGATATCTTGGCTCTAGACTCAATAGTGCACATTTGGTTCCTATGCCGGAGACTAGGGAGAGGGTCTCCTTCTTCAATATCAAAAATCTCTAAGAGAAAGTCGATAGATTATGTCGGTTCCCCGTGAGAATGAAACAAGCCCTTTTAAGAGGAACTTGAGTAGCTTGGGAAGTTTAGTGCAGTGCGTCACTGGGTCCATGACGTCTTGTCTTCAATACCAGTGTTACCTTAGTAAACACTAGTAGCATATGTATTGAACCCGGATTCTGCCCTAAGGTTGAATTATTGGAGGGCTATTTCTTTTCACCCTTTTCATATTCATTTCTTTTTCATTCTTCAACCCCTTTAGTGCTTACCGAGACTTCATAACTAGAACCTTGTTGGGTTTATTCTAGTACTAGCTCTGTCTCAGTCCGCACTCTTCCCATTTCTCATTTTTCTCCTTTTTTTTCATCATACCTAAGGACTCTACACTATCTAGTGGATTGTCCCTGGGAAGATCCCTCCGGTTCTGGCGGATCGTGGGAACGAATACTTAACCTAACCATCCTTATATCATCATGCATAAAGTAAATTGGTCGGTCTTTTGGTATTGTTCATTCTTTCTCGAAACCAATTGAAAAATCATTTGGAAAAATCAATCAAGGTACTTGTGATATAAAATCAAAGCATTTTGTACCTTAATTGTTTTGATCATTTAGAAATGCTCCCCCTCGACATGTGCATATGATTTGAAATTGTTGAGCACATGGAGGCAAGAGTTCTTTGAAATAATTTCATGATCACAATTTTCATAGAAAAAGCCATTTGATTTTCTTGGTAAATTCTCCCCCTCAATATGTGCGTAGGATATTTGAAATCATTTTATCACATAGAGGCAAGAGTTCTTTTGAAGCACATTTACGATCACACAAGCAATTAAGAAACCATTTAAAACTCAATCAAGGTACTTTATGTTAAAACATAAAAGCATTTGCACCTCGATAGTTTGTTTTCTTTTAAAATGCTCCCCCTCAATATATGCTTCGAGATTCGAAAGCGTTTAGCACATATGAGAGAGCAACATGCACAACTGAATTAAAACGATCAACTTTTATCAAATTTCATTATTAAATCACAAATTCTCCCCCGATCAAAAATATCAAACCCTTTGAGATTTTGGATCCCAAGTGATTTAATAAGGTTTATAAAACATGGGAGAGAATGTGCCTGATTTAAAAACTCATCTAGTTTTTGGATAAATGCTCCCCTTCAACATGTGCATTATGTATATTGAAATCGTTTGGCACATGGAGGCAGGAGTGCCTTTGAAGGACTAAAACCAATTCCATTAAAACAGATTTGAGATTTAAATCACGATCTCTCACCCGATCAAAGATTTCAAACCATTTGAGATTAGTGATCCCAAAAGATTTAAATAATTTAGAAAATTTTGCGGAAAGACGTGGCAAGATTTGATTTTGAAAAATGACAGATAAGGACCATTTTAAGACATTAAAGATTGTTAGTGTCAGGTATGATTGTTTTAAGAGATCTTTTAGTAAAATAAAACAATTTCACAATCAAACAAGAACAGAAAAAATTTCATTTTGACAGATCTTTGAGTTTTAAAGAAAATCATACCATGACATAACATTAAATCTTTAGATCACCACTTTGTTTCGTACAAACCGGACCTTTTATGAATAAATATCGATTGAAAATATTTTATTTTAAATCACTTTCTCCCTCAATCGATGACCGTAGTCGATGATTGAGTGACTTAAGTTTTGATAAGATGAAGTCCGGTGATTATCAAAATTTAGTCCAATTTATTTTCAAAACAATATTTTTCCATTTTTAAAACAATTTAATCAAAAAAAATTTCAAAATTGTTTAGAAAAGGTATTCTGCACAAAGATACATTAGTGGTTGAGAAGCTTTTGTTGTTGTTCCTGAGGGTTGAAAGAAAAACCGTCTGCAAATGCAGTGAGACTTCTTACATTGCATTTTAATGCCAACTGAGGTCAAATTAAGCTCCGTTTCTTCAATCACTTAAAAGAAAACCATCTGCTGATGCAGTGAGACCTCTTACGTTGCATTTTTCCATGCCAACTCTCCATAGAAGTCCAATTAAGCTTCGTTTCTTCATTTGTCAACCCAAGATACCGTTACCCTTTCCTTGCGGCATCCAATCATGTTCATTTGTGGGATCCGGATCGGGAACATTCTTATATACCAATATACCTACATATGTTAGTGAACACACATACAAATATATGGTGGTCGACATCACCCAAACAGCAATCGACTAATAAAAGTCAATCCAACATATCAATCATATCATAAAAGGTATGGGAATAATGTGTTTATCAAACTCTAATCATCTAATCCTAACAATCTTATCCTAGGCACCTAGTCCTTCAACGTAGGTTAACATCATTTTTCAGTTTAAGCATTTAGGATAATTAAGAAAGCCCGTTAGATGATATAGATTTGAAAACATTATCCCCCTCAATCAATGACTCATTTTTTGAAAAGTTTAAAAGCGCTGAAGTCATTGATTGAGTTTTCAATTTATTTCGAAAACTCTGAATTAGATTGATTTTCAAGCAACTCATTTACCACCATTTTGTTAAAACAACAAATATTTTTCTAACGAATTTTAGACGGAAAAACATTTGTGTAGGAACAGCAGTCCTTCGACATACTTTCCTCAAATTGTTTTTTCGGAAAAGTGCACGAATTTTGTGAAAGTCGTTTAAGCGTAGCACTTTCCTTTCTTGAAAAACGGGTTGCTATCTGAAATAATAGCAAACCATGGTTTAAGCACGGGTTACAATCTGCAGTAACTGCAAGCCATTTTTGTGACATGTTTTGAAAAAAATATTTACACCTCCTGCTCGAACTTCATCTATGGTCCCGTGCCATTATTAAATGACATTTCTAAGACCGTAGATGTTATCGATACCAGAAGACATGTCTTGGAAAAACAATATTTTTGGTATTTTTAAATTTTCTGATTTTTTATGGGTTTTTGAAGGTTTTCAATTTTTCTCTTTTCTTTTTGTTGGTTTTATATTTTTGTATTTTGTTTTTCGATAAATATTTACAAATATAGAGAAGATGATATAGTAAAAGAAGATGATGATATGAGTACCGAGATAAGGATATCAAGCAGACCCGTTGTAGAAGATAGAAGTCATCATCTCTTAAACATTCACCACCAATGCAAATCGAGGCTCCAGAATAGAAGACAGAACATGAGCCTTTGAGAAAAAAAGACTTTGGCAGCTTCCCCCCAAACCGAAAATCCATAAGATGAGCAGATTCGAAGCTCTATTTCAAGCTTGTTTTAGCCAGGTGCACATAGAAGCACACCATTATCATAAATCCCGCTGCTCCTTTTAAGAACGATAATCTAGATTCTTTGTTCGGGGTTATATCATCAACAAGAACAGCAACGTATCATCCCACTCTTTCAATTTCTTCTCATATTTCATTACCACTGAAGTCTGAAGCAATCCATTCCAAAAGGTGTCAAGAGAACAATTCCATCAGGTAGTTGAATTGATGCAGTCAGCCTCTTTGTATAATGCTCAAGAACTCTCCCAAATACACATCATGAGAGAAATGAAAACACCTCCCCATGTTCACATTTTTCTTCCCTGTTGATCGTGTATGAAGCTCAAGAACCCGAAGTACACCAATACCCAAGAGCTCTCCCGAATACACATCATGAGGGGAATGAAAACACCTCCACAATGTTCACATTTTTCTTCCCTGATGATCGCGTATGAAGCTCAAGAATCCGAAGTACACACATTCCTACCGAAAGAATAACTGATAACACCTCCCTCATGTCATACATTATCTCCCCTGAATATGTCATACTTGTGTACCTCTTTTATCTTCAGAAACTTTCTCTTACATCTCTTCCCCCATGAAGTTGGAACAAGAACACTAGAAGCAACTAGATACACTGACTTTCTCTGCGGTCATGACATTTGTCTTCCCGGGATAACTTCAATCACTTAGAAGTATTAAGTTCATCATGTGTACTCGTTATGCTTTTATATGCTTGTCTCCTTCCCCCTTTGCTAGTTTAGACACTTCATAATCAGCAACATAGTATAAGCCCAAATACTTGAAATCTTTATGAGAAGAACACTTGAACTCTTGTGAGAATCAACTTGCTGAAGACTCTCTCTGACTATTTTTATCAACCCTTATGTAGACAATTTGAAGTGACCACTGAAGAATAAAACCCGATATACCATACTTGAAACTGAAGTCAACTTCCCCACATTTGTATCTTAAGCTTGCACCTAATGATGGAAGAACGGTTTCAAGAATTTATGCTTCAAGCAAATCTCTAAGTACTCACTACCCAAACAAAGTATGAGACATTAACACCTCTTGATTATCCACACCGTCATATGCGTGTGACACTAAGTAAAACAAAGTAACTCCTAATAGTGATAGTTAACCAGGTCTTCAACCATCCACCTCGATTGCTGGTAACTAGATAAACCAAGTCTTCAACTCAAATTCTTAAGCCCGAGCAAGTTATCAAATAAGAACACGCCTTTGTGAAAGTCAACTTCAATCTCAAGTAAGTGATAAATGATTAACTCTGAAGTAATCAACTTGTGTCAAATGTCCAACACGTGAATAAATGTACAACCGGATGTACATTGACCCACTTAATGAACCAGAACAAATGATTCCTCAACATCAATTCCATCTTCCTAAAGATATACATATAGAGACTGATCTGGAAGATTCACCAATAAAGTCTTCAAGCGGATGAGGTAGTCATTTTCCTTAATGTTCATGTGGTTGATTTACAGAGTGCACAATAATCCGTGAAGATTTGGTAAAGGAATACCAAAGAGCGGATCAATTTTCATGAACAATAATCCGTGAAGATTTGGCAAAGGAATACCAAAGAGCGGATTATTATTCAATAGTGCAACTGCAATATTACAATAGTGAATATCAATGTCTCGAGGAGTCACTGCTAAAGAATATGAGCAAGTCTAATTGGAGATTGAATCTGACTTATAACACTCTCCCAATTAGTGCTCTCCCCTAAACCGACAATCTGTTTGATAAATGCCCAGATTAAGAAGAAGTCTTTAGATCGTTAAATGCAACTCGTCTTTAGTCTTCTAACATGTAGCAGAAAATGTAGAACAGACTGAAAACTCGACCTTCTTCAAGATTGTGCAGTTGGGGAATAGATAATTAACATCTTCAACTCACACCAAAAAGCATCCCACCAAAAAGCATCCTAATTAACTTACATCTTGCAAATCCCCTTAACTAAAATCCTTCCTAATCAAACAAGAACAGAAAGATGTTCATCAAGGAAATCAGCAATCTGGCCGCAACGAACACACAAGATGGTAACACCAAACTACCAATCACATCAAACAAGAACAGAGAGATTGTTCGAAATCATCATGTTGATGTATACGTGAAGCATTAACCGGAAGCACTTTGTCGATAAACTCATCAATCCGAGTGAAGATGTCAACCAACGGCTCTTAGAAGAGAAAAACTCCATGTGAAGATGACCCGATAAGAAGAAGCTCGATTCTTACATGAGTTTAGTGCCGTATGACCATTTATATTCTCAAATATCAATCAACAATGCAAAAAATTTACACTTCTTCTCCCCCTCAAGAATTGCATACGGAGATGCCATTGTTGACTAAATAAGTTAAATGATCCAAAAGTATTCTATTCACACTCCCCCCCCCCCCGCAAAATTAGCACATGATGTCGCCATCGTCATTATATTTGAGCAAGTGGAATAAGAAAACAATCAATGGTAGCCCGGTTCACTTGATGACTGAAGTGCATGGAAAAGTATGAAACATGTTGATGAGAATGGTCATAATAGAGAAGATTTCTCTTCTTCAGAAGATAAAGCACACTGAAACGTACACTTTTCTTTTCTTTAGAGAACGAGGCATGAACTGTTGAGTTCATACGTCATAAGAAGAATTCTCTTCTTCGGAAGATAATGCGCACTGAAACGTACACATTTCTTTTCTTTAGAGTACGAGGCTTGAACTGTTGTGTTCAAACGTCATTATCTCTCTCTTTTCATCATCTCTTGGCAAAACATGTAATTATCACCATTATCATTCAGTAGGCTCATTGTAGTGACAGCTGATGGAGAAAACCCAATATGATGAATTTGACCCTGAAGAAAACTACCCCGAACTCGTGACTTAAACTTGTACATATGTAACAAAGAGCGGTGCCGATTTCCATTAGCATCTCTAAGTACTCTCTATGTACTCTATACTCTTCAACCAACCAACCATCAAGTATAAGACGTACATCACCTCTTGAAAATCCACAATTAAATGTGACACTGAGCACTACAACGTAACTCCTTAAAGTAATAGTTATTTTGTGGTGGTATGAGCCCAATTCCCCCAAGTGGTAAAAGAAAAGGTAAAAGACACCCAACAATAACTAGATTTCCAAGTCTTCGTTTTTGATAATAAGCTCGAACAAGGATCATGAAGAATCTTCATCCAACCATCCCTGATAGCTTCAGATACTAAGTACACTCGCCCGTGATATTTCACTTCAACCTCAAATAAATAATACTGAATTAACGCCGTTGTCACATCTTCTGGTTAACTGCTCAATTCTAGCCTCCTTTGACGTTTTAAGTGAACTTTGATAATGGTTATCATCCCGACCATGGTTAAACGCACATAACCCCGTAAAACCAAGTAATAACCAAACTGTCATGACGAATATCCAAACACACATCCAATTCATGAAGTACACCCTTTTATCCCTTCTTTGAAGCAGAGACCGTATCACCAGCATCAGATAAGATTCCAAAATACACTTTCCTTTCTCCAGGATGGTTCCATCGTTAAGGGATTTTACAATTCTATGGTTTAAACCGAGAAATAGTTTCTTTCGCGGGATTTTACAAAACCAAGAATAAACCGTAAGATAGATCCGGAAATGCACTTTACTATTACCACGATATTTCCATTGTCACGGGATTTTACAAATCTATGATTTAAACCGAGAAATAATTTCTTTCGCGGGATTTTACAAAATCAAGACAAAACCGTAAACAATGTCAGCTTGGATGTATAATGACAACTTTGGTTTCAGTGAATTTATGTTTTATGGGAACATGCAGCGGTTCATCAATGGTTCAATATCTAACATCATCCATATCATCAACCATCTAATAAACACATTGGTAAACACATCTTCCACATATTCTGTCGGCTATTACAGTGACCACTTGGTGAAGTAAACCCGATATACCAAACTTGATCATGAAGTAAAATTCCCCAGATTTGTTACTTAAACTTGTACTAATCCTTGTGAAGAAGGAACGGTGTACCCAATGTACAAAACCTCTTGACATATCCTCAACTGCGTGAGACACCGAAGTGATAGCTACGTTGTGGGTTAATCGAGAAAGAATCACAACCGTAACTAAATAGCCAAGTCTTTATCACACTCTATGAACGCCCAAACAAGTCATCTTCGCGAAAGGGTAGAAAGAAAGAAGACGAAAATAAGTAAGCGCGCCCGGAAAATCTTACTGCAAATCCAAATAAGAAATACCGTCCAAACAACCCCGTAGTCAACTTTGTTCAACCATTAATTCAAGCCGTGACATAATATTATTCGTGAAAATGTGTATACCAAAGTATCAAATTGCATAACCCAACGAGTCTCATCATCAAAAACACATCATATACCAAATCTTGAGAAGCTCATCTGACCCAATCATAAGTGCAAACCAATCTTGGTTATTTGTAAGAATCAAGGCCCGGTCTATGAAAAACAATCCAATCGTCCAAGTAGAGCCTTTAAAACATTAAACTCAATACCAAATTAGTAACACCGGTCAAGAAGCTCAAGCCCATGTTTTTCAAGAATTAGAGTAAGCCGTGAATTAGCGAATCCTCCGTGAACTCGAAATACCAAAATACCATTCATTTTGCCGAATTATACCGAAATTAAACACAATGTATTTAAAATACATTTTATATGAGTTTCATCCTAATTGTGTGAACAATTTCGGGATACCATCAAGACACATGCAGTCCAATTTTAAGCCCAAGATAGCAATAACCACATGACCTAACATAATCGGCCCATAAAAAGATACAAGATCCGGCCCATGTCCAAAGTCGGTATAACTGATCCAAACACAAAGTTACCCTAATCCCACGGGTATTTAACTCCACATAAAATTCACATAACCCTAATTTACTCACACCCTAACTCATCACAAAAACTTCCGACTCTCACTTAACCAATCTCACACCAACCAAACCGAAAATAATACAGATGCTTCGCATCCTAAATAATTTACATCTGCTACTCCTTATCACTTAAGTTGAACTCAGAAAAATAAAAGGAGCAAGGCCACAAGGATGGCATAACCGAAACCAAGATGCCACAGGGTTGGTATGATGACAATCAATACAGCCACAGGGATGGTTTGATGTTTGTTACTTGGCATATAGATCATGAAAAAATACGGGTAAGCTTTGGTTTATTTGTTTTCATGTTTAGATGAGTAACGAAACAAAGAGAATGAGCAACATAGTTGTTGTCTTCTTTGTCTTGTGGATTTCGAATATAACTGAGAAGCATGGTCTTCGAATCGGAATCAGTGATGAGTGAAATGAGGGTTTTGACCCTTGTGGTCATGATTAGTCATGATAAAACCCTCAAATCTGAGATTAAAAAATGAGTTAACATTAAATGTTAAGCTCGTTTTATGATTCGAACACTAATATTGAATAAACATTTACATCAGTTATTGTATTAATCATTATCGAACATGAAGAGAGGATGAAGCCCATGATGGTTTTGTTCATTCTTCGATTATTGTTCGGATATTATCAAACAGCCTTGGATCAATGATGAAATAATTTTCTCATGTACATGACATTAAAGTCTTGATGAATCTTGGATAAACTTGAGAAAACCACTTTGAGATCCTTAGATGTTTAGTTATCGTGGGTTTATGTTAAGGTCTTTTAAGAGTTTGAGATCTGTGAAGGTGATATTTCTTGTGTTTAGACCCATGATGGTCATGATGATACACAAAGCTTACTGAGATCTTTGAATTCTAGGTAGTTAGGATGAGGTAGGATCGATGAGGAGTTAAAGTTTGTGAACTTGGATCATAAGGTCTTGATAATACTTTGATAAACACAAACTTTGACTGAGATCTTGATTTTTGGTATGTTTATTTGTTTGTTGATGATTCTTAATGAGTGTCTCAAGGTTTTCAGGTTCTTGAATGATGAATGTCGAGTCATGTTTAGGTTCAGGTTGTATTTGAATAATAATGTATGTAGATCTTTACTGTCATACTTTTTCATTTCATCTGTCAACTCGCATTTGTAACAACATCTGATTTGTCCAACTTGCTTTAACAACTCGCATCTGATTTGTCCAACTCGCTTCTTTGTCTGGCAACCAACTAGCTTCATTACCAACTCGCATCTTGACCCAACTCTCAACAGCAGCAACTCGCTCAAAAGCAAAGTGCAAATATATCATATGCGAGTTAAGTAACTCGCATTGAAACTAGACCAGATAAAACCCAACTCGCATTTCAGCCATTGTATCTGGACATTATGACAGCAACACGCATCAAAGAATTTTACCACAACTCGCATTCAAGAATGCAAGTATGCAACTCGCATACACCAGTTAACAACTCGCATATTACATTACCAACTCGCATCCTTGAATCGGTGCAACTCGCAATCAAGAATCTGCACTTTAAGTTTCCCTCAAATAAGACACAAACATCATCAACAAACCAGAATCATTAACACCATGAGAAGCAGTTTAGCACTCGGTAACTTGAATCAGAAGTGACAAAAAAACTGCATAAGAACATATTTGATCTTCAAAGAAACATTTTTTAAGACCAAGAATCATTTCCAAACATAGTTTTAACATCACTTTTTAAAAACCTAGTAAAGTTACATCAAACCACAAAAACATCAACAATTCGAATTTTGACCATCATAAAACAAGTTTAAGCAAAATGAGAAACGACCAATCAACCAAAAAACAATGTTATCACAACTCATATGACACAAACCGCATCCAAGCAACCAAAAACCACGTCAACACCGAATACATGAACCGAACAAAAATCATTCGAATGAGACCCAAATCGACACAAACAACATAACCTGGCTCTGGTACCAATTGTAGGATCGTGAATATTATGTTGTTTGATGATTCGGGTGGTCTAGGATGATGATAGTATATGAATGCCATGGTTAGAGAGATGAAGAGAGTAGAGAGGGAATTCTAGAGAGATAAACAAAAGTGTAGAATATTAGATTAGAACTTCCAACCCTCTAGCTTGGAAGGTAGAGGGTATTTATAGGTTACCAACTAAACGACCTCCTGACGGCCTGTGGATCAGGTATACAGTGGGTAAAGACCCGTCCTTCCTCCACGGTGATACTCTAAACTAAACTACACTACTAATTAACTAATAAACTACTAAATAACGTAAATAATTACAAGTCTACGAGCTAACTTATGCTAGATAATATTTGGGGTGACCGACACTTCACTATGGAATTTTCTAATTCCTAACAGGCACACTCATAATTTGGTGGATTTGGGGTAAAATATTGGAAACGGATAAGGCTAATCTCACCATGTAATATCAAGGGTTGTATGTGCTCGGCTAAGGTCAAAATAAACTAGAAAAATGAGGGCGAAATAAAGTTCAAAAGATAATTCTACTCCCGTCCCCCCACTTGAATTGTACAAAGTCCCTTTTGTACTAGGCATTAAAATAAAGGTGAAGAGAAAGGTAGAATTAGAGCGAGAACTTCCCTGAAATTTGCTCCAAAAAAGAAGAAGGCCCACGAGAAAGGATCGTGCCTTCGTTTAAGCGTCATGAACAAACTTCAATCCCTGAAATCACAATACCGACAAGCATAATTCTAAAAAGAAAAAATAAAATGAAAAACAAACCTAACTCACTTTCGTAGGAATCACGGTTGCATTTAGCGAATGCAACAAGCCTTTTAAACCACTTGGTGTCCCAAGTGGACGAGTGAAGTCTCGTGAGAGTTTATAGGGAACACACCCACAAAGTTCATTTAAAAACTAATACAAGGTTACTGTGTTTTAAAATGAAAGAATTAAAGCAGAGGAGAGTTACGTCGTAACTTCTATGAGAGAGTTACGCCGTAACTGGCAAAACCTGGTATGAGTTGTGAAGCGAATAGTTACGGCGTAACCACTGAGATGGTATTACGCCGTAATTGGTAATGCGTCAAGAATTCTGCTGCTAAAATGTTGGTTACGGCGTAATCACCAAGATGAGTTACGCCGTAACTCTGTTCAGATCAGCAACTGTAGTAGTAATTACTTCTTTGTCTCCTGCAAAAATGGTAGAAAACACAAAACCCAACATAAATGAAATAAAAACAGAAGAAAGGGATAATTCGGGTTGTCTCCCGAAAGAGCACTTTTCTTTATTTACGAGTCTTTAAGTTAGACTCAGAGCCGTGGGGCTCTATGGGGGCATTTGAGCTTGCCCCACTTCTTCAATATCCTTCATCAAATTGTACCTCATCCATGCAACATTTGAGGCAGTTCAGAGGTATTCAATGGTTTTGATCTTTCGGACTTTACAAAATTTCTCCTTCGGACCTAGGTGATAGCGAGTGAATTCGTATTTTTCAACTATAATTGGAGGTGGTCTTTTGTAGGGTATCCCCAGGAGTTTGCACCTCCTTTGTTCGTAGGCTTCGTCATCGGGATCAGTGAACTCCTCATTTCCTTGCAACTCAAGGTAATCTAGCATCCCTTCGATATCATCGTTATAAGAAACAGTGCCCTTGAACCATTCTTCATCAAGCAAATTCTCCACTAGAACGCGCTTGCATTCTTCTTTATCATTACTCACCCGCTCTATGTCATCGTCAATTGTTATTTTACTCGTGCTTTCGAGACAATTGTCTTTTGAATTTTCTTGATCCATGTATTCCTTCCAAATCATATCTTTTGTTAATGTGTCCACATGCCCATACTTAATTTTTACCCAACTATCGAACCCCAGGTTGTCCATCCAAGGTAAACTCGTTCTCTCCTCATCATTGGTTGAGGATCAAAAGAATTCATCTTTTCCTAATCTTGCAAAGTTGCTTACACCATTACACATATCGTCATACGGGTTGCATGACGCCCAGAAAAATTCCCCAGGAGATTTTACTTTTTCGAACCAGTGACTGCGTAGTTCCTTGTTGTCAGTTTCACTTAAATGCTCATCCGTGCAGAGTATATCATTATTAGTCTCTTCCTTCTGAATATGCTCCGCGTAATCAATTTTTAGTTTCATAAGAAGATTTGGATTGATCTTGGCATTCCCAAATTGAATTGCGTACCAATCATTAAAGGTCAAATTACCGAATTTTATGTCATGTCTTTCACGCTCATGAGGGCACGTCCATTCTTCCTTTCTTTCATTGTCTCCTCCATTTCAATACTCGTGGAAGGGGTTGCATGTAGACCATGCCCTTGTGGTTTCTTCATCAGTAATGACGACAGGAGTACACCAGTGAGTGATAAGTGGCTCTTCTTCATCTTCAAGGGAGAGTTCCTCGAGTTTTTCTGACCCGTCCAAGTCGAGGAATTTTTCTGCCCATGTATCCCAGTTACGCCGTAACTGAGATTCTTGGTTACAGCATAATTCATTAGAGTCATATTCCTCAGAATTCTTCACAACCCCGTTGTCGCTGTCAAACACGAGGTTACGCCGTAACTCATTAGGCATGTTATGGCGTAACTCAGATCTGTTGACGAAATCGTCCCCTGAACCCGTATCACTGGCCTGAACCTTCGAGTTATCATCCGAGAAAATTACCTTACATTCCATAGCTGGTTTAGATCCTTCAGGTTTATCGTTATTTCTCCTTACTTTTTCACTGAGCTTTATCACCATGGATTCAAGGTTTTTCAGAGTTGAGTCGTGTTTGGAAATGTTTCTATCAGTGTTTTCCTGGAATTCCTTCAACCACTCATCTTGCTCCTTTTGTCTTTGGGCTGAATTTTCCAGAAATTTAATAATTGTTTCTTCAAGACTGGGCTTTCTTTCTCCATAAGGCCCATGGTTGTAATTTCCACGATAACCATTACTATTTCGATTATTGCCGTAAAATGGTCGATTTTCTCCATACTTAGCCTCTTCAATACCCTCTTCGTCCATATGAGGACAATTCTTCGTAAGATGTCCTCCTCCACAGCTTTCACAACCCACTTGGATGGCATGAATGGTTTCTCTGACCTTCAACATATCTCGACTGAGACTTTTAATTTTACTAGTGATTGCTGCAATTCCGTCGAAACTTCCACCTTGGTTTCTTTTACTTCCACCGTCGTGCCATTTTTGAGAATGGTCTGCCATTTTTTGAATGGCTTCAATTGCAGTAGTAGGAGTCATGTTTGGAATAGGTCCTTGATAGTCCAACATCTGTCTTGTAGTTACATTTATTCCTTTGTAGAAAATATTGACCTTCTGCTGGTTATTAAGATCATTGGTAGGACACTTATAAAGAAGATCGTTGTATCTGTCCCAAGCTTGATACAGAGTTTCGTCGTCTTCTTGTTTGAAATTGTGGATCTCCAAGAGTTGATTAGAAATCTTTGATGGTGGGCAATATCTTTGGATAAAGTGTTTCTTTAGTAGCGCCCAAGTATTAACTGCCCCGGCGGGCAATCTTTCGATCCATCTTCTGGCTGCCCCAGTGAGAGTCATAGGGAAGATCCTGAGCATAAAAACATCATGAGACACGCCCGGAATGTTGAAAAGGCTAGCGATGTATAGGACCTTTTCAACGTGCTCATATGCGTCTTCGTCCCTGTTTCCTGAAAAAGGGTTAGCGCGAAGCTCCCTCATAAATTGGTCTTTAATCTCGAAACGAACATCCGCTCCGATTGCCGGTCTTACGAGACCCGGCCCTTGATTTGCTCTAGTCAACGCCAAGTATTCCTCAAGAGTGAGGTCATCGATGTTAACAACTTCCATGGTACCTGAAAACTTGAAATATGATCGTGAGAAAAGTTTAAAAATGAAATGAAAGACTCAATATTAATCCTAATATAGCTCCCCGGCAGCGGCGCCAAAAACTTGATGCAGGTTTTACTGACCAGGTCTTAATATTTATAGTGTCTCGCTATACCTATGGTCTACCCTAATACACTAACATGCAGTGTACCCGGTCGTGTGTAGTGTAGTAAATGGTAAAGCCGAGGTCGTCCCAAGAGCTATGTGTGTCGGATAATTACTAAGTCTAATTGTCATAGAATATTAATGGTTTGATAGGGTTTTAATTAATTAAACTACTAATGCAGAATATAAAAGCAAATAAATGGTAGAAGGGAAATCAATAGAGGAATAGTGGTGCTAACCTAGTTAATCCTCCTAACTAGTTATGTCTACGTCTACCTACTTCCAATTACTTCAGGTGGGGTCAAATTCGAGAGGACATCATTTGGTCAATTCGCCCTAACCTATCAGCAAAGATGCCACCACAGGAGAAATCAGGCGCACTGTCATAAGTCCTGTTGTTCCTGGTCCCCTAAGCCGAGTTATTAAGTACCGCTACATGCTAGATTATAAATAGTAAGTGCTTGGCCGTTAGGAACTTAGACACTACACCCCCAAATTCTTAAGTTCTTTCAAACGATAGGTGATCAGTTGGTCAAATCGCACAAGTAGAAAGGGTCATCAGTTGGTCATATCTTACCCTTCCCGTCTCAGTCCGCTCACCTAGGGTCAGTTGGTCATATCTCCTAGGCAATTGGCCTCTATCGCCATTCAAAACTACCGAACCAAGGGTGACTACCAAAGAA